>BDJD01002412.1:6624-26489 GCA_002564525.1 Rosa multiflora | reverse complement strand
TATGCCAAATTACAGACTCAACAGTTAGTTAACCTTCATATGTATAAGCACATGTCCAAAATGTACTCCGACGATTGTGGACAGAATTGCAGATATTGAGCTACAGATATGGGGAAATAAACCAAATAAGTACACAGTTATAAAAGACTTCTCAAGCTTTAAAACTATACTTGATACACATTAGATTTGTTATTTGTGAGCCGTAATAATCACATTTCATGAGGTTTATGTAAAAACTGTGACAAGGATATAATGAATTGCTCGAATTTAAAGTACCTTTCTCAACCATTTCTTTTAAAAAGCTAAGGAAATAATTTGTCATATCCAACTTTCTTGATCTATGATCTAACAAAATCAGAGGTTATATTACCTTAGAATTCCTTCAGGTTCAAAAGGAGCATGGCACCATGATGGAGCACCATTTCGGAAAGGTCCTCCATATGGAGAATTCTCAGTGCAAGCCTGGCAGTTGTACACAAGTTAACTATTTAAACCTGACAGTGTTAAAATCTCTTGATGATTAGAAAATGATTAAACGAAAGAAAGAGAGATAAACTACATACTTTTGATCTTTTCCAAGCTGGATGCTGATACATATGATTGATTCCCAACACTTGTCTATCAATGTATCCCACTGCATTACAAGGAGGATCCAGTTCTCCTCTAACGCCACAAGATACCTGAAATTGAAAAGCAAGAGGAGACATGTAAGAAACCTCTTCCACAACATATTGAAGGCACATTTTCACTGAAAAGAAGTGTGATAAAATTTCATATTTTAAATTCCAACCACATACAAAGGTTCTTAACCCAATAATTCTCTCACGATTTTCAGACATGCCAATTATTTATAAGTATGCGATTTGAGAACCAGAAGCTTACCGTGAAACTCTTCCCATAATCACTACTGCCTTCGTCATGGACGGTAAATTGCCAATCAGGAACATATGTCCCATAAATAACAGCAAAGTAAGTTGTGAGAACACATGCTGCAACCAGCCTTGAAATTTTGAAATGGAGAATCATCAGTAATTGTTTTACCCAAAAAAATAAAATAAAAAGAACTTGTCAGCAAACGGAAACAACCATAGCATTACAGTTATATAGAATTACCATTGCCAATAGTATAACTTGAAAATGGAGAGCCTGCCAGGTGTCACATCTTTGGTTTGTGCACTTCTCAAGAAAATTTCTATCAGTGCCACTACCAGATATGCAAGAGCAATTCTCTACAGAGGGTGACTAGAATTACTACATGCTGCCATGCATCTTTAAACTGAGTTATGTAATCAAATACTAACAGCATACATATGCATATCAATTATCAATCTTACCTGGAGAATCCCGCACCATCTTATTTCTTTCATGTCAACACCATATGTTAGTTTGTCAGGAGCATGTGAGAAACCTCCTTCACAACATATTGAAGGCACGTTAACAACACTTCCGGTCCTTAAAAAATAACACTATCAATCAAAAAATGAATTGAAATGTATACATTTTCCTTTAACTTGCAAGTGACCTGTAGGCCTAATAGAAGAAACTTCAGTTTCTCCATCTAAACAAATATATGCAGAGTACAGCAATCACCCGGAAAAAAAAAAAAAAAAACTTGAATCACAATGAACCATGCACAGCTAGCAACAAAGACTTTGATGGGAATTGTTTTTCCTAATTAGTAATGTAAGATTCTCCACCTCACCCCTCATCTGGGGATATATGGAAACAAAGCTTCTGTCATTCTCACGTCAAAGCAACATATAAGGACACCCAAAAATTCAGAGTTTAAAACACAGAAAAAAGAACACTGACCTTGTAATAGGAGACCCCAGAAAAGGAGCTTGAGAGTTCTAAGAATCACCTTCTTGACAGCCAAAAGTTGGTCTGGTATTCTCTATAAGAAAGATTTAATCACGAAATGAAGTAATGCAAAGTACTACAATAACTAATGACACACCTGAATTTGCTGGGGACACAAGTGATAGATGAAAATCAAACCTTAAGAGAAAGTGCAATAGACATTCCGACAATGAAGAGGAAAAATGGCATCACAAAGTCAGCAAGATTACAACCATTCCAGGGTGCATGCCCAATCATAGGCCACTCTCCACCGGCATCATCAACCAAAATCATCAACTACAATACAATTCCACACATCAAAATTATGCTGTGAAACCAAAACCACAGAACTACAACAGAGTATTTTCTCGAAAAGCGAGTTTTATATTCACTTTAGTTAGTGAAAATCATGATGAACATAAAAAGAAGAAAGGGAACAAGTTGAGTACAGAGACAGTGAGGCCTCGGAAGATGTCGAGGGAAGCTACACGTTTCGGTTTTAAAGGCTTCTGGTCGGAAATATCAGGTTCCGATACGATGAGATGGTGCTGGTGAGCCGGTTCGGCTTTGATTTCGGCCATCTTCTTGTATGAAAGAGTGAGGTCAAGGGCAGTTGATGAAATGATATGAGGATTTTCTTTTTTGGTCATGAGAAATGATATGAGGATGAGCCAAGACTAAAAGTAAGCTTGTCAGTAACTGTAACTTACAAGTTGCAAGAAGATAGTTTCCCAGTCGCAGTCTACATTCGGATGGTGATGATTGATGGGATGAAAGACTGCATTGCTGCGTGCCAGCACTAACTAACCACGTGCCTTGAAATGCAGGAACAGACCAAAAATTATAATTTTACAGCCATGTAACGTTTGACTTTTGAGAACTTGTACTACGCTACCGAGCATCACACGTTTGAGAACATATATATATATATGCTCTGAAAAACAATAGAATCTTAGGTATTTTTCATCAACAAAGAGAACAGAGGACAAAAATTATGAAGAATTCTGGTCAGCCAGCACCCAATCTCGGTTTTATCATCAGAGAGGATACACTTCAACAAAAGGCAAATTTCCAAAGCCTTATCGAGTCCATAGAAGAGAGACACCGCCTCTCTAGTAAGAACAAAGGATAGGAGAAAATGCCTCCTGGAGCATATCGACGTATGATTTGGCTAATTTGCATCATCCCAGAGTGACAAACACAAACAAAAAACTAAACACAGATTTTAAGTTGGCCAAGGCAACTTAAGGATGATGTTTCAATTCAAATCTCTTGAAAGAAAATGCAGGGATCAAGCCGTATATAGTTTACAAACTCCCCAACATCTTCCATGTTTAGGAAATCAGCCACAACCCTGTACTATACACAAACATAGATATCCCAATTATATTACAATGCACAAAACTGAGGAAGAAGCTCCAATGGCAGAAGACATCACTTCAGAGAAAGGGAATGATAAATAGGCAAACCCTCTATGCATGACCGGCATACTCATGAAATGGGTCTACATGGGAGAAAAATCGTTCTCTCAGTCGAACACCTTCCAGTTGAAAGGGTGAATTCACTTTCCAATGCCAAGTTCTTTTGTGATATCTCTTGTCAAGCTAAACTGTAAAGTATTCTGCCATGGAAATAGGGTGCGAGTAACTGGAAGCTTTCTACGAAGATCCTGCAGAACATTCATTCATCAAGTGTTGAAGGTTCTGTTACTGACATGAATCTAATTAGATATTTAATAATGAATA
Source organism: Rosa multiflora (assembly GCA_002564525.1). Taxonomy (NCBI): domain Eukaryota; kingdom Viridiplantae; phylum Streptophyta; class Magnoliopsida; order Rosales; family Rosaceae; genus Rosa; species Rosa multiflora. The sequence continues at coordinate 22,905 of BDJD01002412.1, read as the reverse complement.
CTAGAAGGATTTTTCAGGCAAGGAACTGATAAAGAAACTTTGTTCGGGGAAGAAGAAGTTTGAATGGTACCTTAAAAGTGGTATCGGGCAAGTTTGAATAGGATGCCTGCAGGAGTAAATCTGTTGGTAAAAATCTCAAAATGTAAAACAACACCATATATTAACTTGAGAAATCAACAAATGGTTGAACCTCAAGAGATGCCAAGTATTCTGCCTCGTGTTGCCTTATAATGTTGCCTATGGTAATTGCAGAATCTTCAGAGGACTGCAATGAGGGTGGGAGAAGAAGGGATCAATGGGTGAGAGTCACATGCTTAAGTTATGGGATAAAAACTTTAAATAAAGAAAAGCAGCCACAGGAAATGTTCTGTCAATAATTTGTAAAAAGCATGAAATGGGAACTGAATAAGATCAAAGATCCTCATATCCAATATTTAAGAATTTGTATAATAAGGTCAGATGAATCGTACTCTTTTCAGACTTTAAATTGCTTAGAAGGTTAAGAACATCATCTCCAAGAGTTACGTCAACTTAATTAAGAAGATCTGCAGTCTAATGATAAGTAGTAGCAACTGTTTACAATCATCCTAGTAGGGACCAGCCCAGATGACCCAGCCAACCAATATAATCTCTTTACCATTACTAACTTAGTACCACCAACCGGCATGGTTATAGCATAAAGTTCATTTAGTAAGTACTGCCTACCACTCATAAAGGTTTATTCCCTTGCAAGCCTTGATTAGAATTGATGTAGAAAGTGATATGATACCTAATGCATTAAGTTTCATAGACCTTGGATGGTACATCTTCCCAAGCTATAGCAAGATAAAATGGCAATAGTCAATTTAAAGTCCACCTGAAAAATTGTTGAATCTTTGCATTCATGTTTTGCATCTAACTGCACATTCCCCTCCTCAAAATAGTGGGCACCCACCTGAAAGAACGAGAAGATGTGAGCATGGAAAAGTAACAGTTTATGCTTGATTAGGCCTTTATGCTAGATATCAAGCATACCATAATATATATTGCAAAGAGATACATGAAACAGGTTGCACATCCATCATGCACCAAATACAAAACAAATAATACCTGCAGTTTGCCTTTTAATTCCAGCATTTGTACTGTTGTGATATAGGGAGCAGGGTGGCTCCAGGAGAATAAGGATGGATGATTTAGAAGTGTAATTGTTTTTCTACAGGTTTTGGGTTGTCCATTTTTTGGGGAAGTTCTGTCAAATTTTTGGTAGAATTTCTTCTAAGGTGGGCCCCGCAGGGCCTCTTCGGATTTCAGGGTGAAATCCGGGGCGGGTCCTGTCATCTGCATCTTTACCATTCCCACAATACACTGAGCAGACCCCTTTTGGATAAGCTTCACCCACATATCTAAGTATTTCTCCATCCAAAGCACACCTGAAACAAAAGAGTAAGGAATTACACAACCCTACCCAAATACACAGAAACCCACACGAGCCAGCATGCACCCACAAATGCAATTAAGACAAGTATGGTCCATTATGTTACACAAAATCCATCAATAGTTGTTTATTCTTGTATGGTTATTAAAAGAGCACTCTTAAAAGTGAAATTGATGAGAATAAGATTTATTAGATAGCTCTATCTCAGTCCATTTAGAAACTACATTTCAAATCTTAAGTTACCAAATGAAGTAAAAACATAGTTTGATGTATCGAAGTAGACACGAAAGAAGAAGCTAATCTGAAACATTGGCTACATAAAAGTACATGGATTAAGCGCATGACTGTAAATGCCTATGATAGAGCTGAGCATCTAATATTAAGTCAAATATTCTGGAGCATAATGCTCAATTTGGCTTTTAAAGATATTGAAAAAACATACTTACAGAAATGGTTGCCATTAAACTCATAACATGTACCTGTATTCCTCAACATATGCGGAAGGAAGTTCCTCATCCAATGCAGGTCTCACGTCTGGACAAACCTGAACCAATTTTAGCATTAAATAATTGGTAAATGAAAAGATCCAAAAAAAAAAAAAATGTGACACAAACAAAACAAGGAGAATAGAAGGCACATGCATGATGTGATTATGCTTCAACAAGTCCACAAGGTGTTCTGTAACATATGATATACTTAAAATGGAGGGTTAAAAAAACACAGGTAAGTAAAGCTTTTAGAACAGGACATCTTATCTTTGATGAAAGGTATCATATATATATAGACTCGACAAATATAGATAAATCAATCTGAGCAAGTAGTACACCAAACTGCTCTACAAATTAAGCTAAAGTTCACCGTCAAGGACCAATTTCAACAAAAGCTGTGGGTGGCCTATCATGACAGAAAGAACTAATAATTGCATTGATGTTTTAACATAAGGATACCCCATATGTAAGGAAAGAAGTAATAAAAGCAGCTGTGCCCTTATCAGGGTTTATATCCCTTTGCTTCGAGCAAGCAAGTACGAAATCCTAGACTACCCTATATTCCAAACTTTAAACTAAACAAACTCCTGTATGCTTCACCAACTTGTTCGTAGCATTAATAATGGAGGAAAAGTACAAGACTTGCCTGTTTGATATGGTCAACTACAGCAACATGAGCAGTCCTGGGATCAAGGTACTCATTCCCACGGAGCTCTCCGAAAGATGTAACTAGAACCTGCTCACACAAACAGCTACCAAGATAAAATCCAATGTATCTAGCACAACATACATAGAAGCTCGAAATTTTTTTCGCAAATTTGACAAAATAGGATCACAGCAATCAAACACTAAAACAAGAAGGGAGTTGTTAATAAACTTTACACTCCAATTCCACCAGGCATTTCCAGCGAAATCATGTGTGATTTGTTATACAGTGGAAAAGCCACTGAGGCTGCTTCTTCGTACAAAACGTCGTCGTTGACTACCGCCTTCACATCTGCCACCAAAATCAAATAATGTGATTGATTGACACGATCGATCAAAAACCGAAACTTTTTTAAACAAACGAACAAAATTAGAAACTTCGATTCAGGCGGGGGGGAATGCAAACGGCGTCGTTTGGGAATTGAATTTGGAATTCAGAAGAAGCGGAAGGAAATTGGATACCTTCGGCGACGAATTGGATTTCACCGGGAGGAGAGTTGAGGAGGGAGGCAGAATAATATTCAGGGGGAGAGAAGAGAGGAAGGTGTTTCTGTGCTGGAAGCCTGGAACTGTCAGAATCTTGACCTTGAGTTTTAGGGGGGTGGACATAGAAATGAACGGTCCGGATTTGTTTAAATGTTTGAAACGCGTCGCAGAGGAGAGTTGCCCTTTGCGAGTTTGAAGTGTGTGTGCACTTCGATCTGTAAAGGGCGACTTGGGAGCTGTGACTCGAAATGATTTCGATTGGTGGGGTTTGTGTTTTTGTTAATGCCCATGAAACGGTGCCGTTTTGTTGATCCCCTGATTAGGGTTACCGGTTACCAATGGAGCAATTAACCAGATTTATTACAAAACTGATATTAGCAAACTCAAAGTCTCAAACTTTGTTAACCATAAACTTCAACAACGGGGTTAAGTTGGTAAAAGTCTCCAAATGTGAAATTCCTCGTTTAGTTTGAAAATGCCTAAATAATATGTGACAAGCTCAATGTGGATCACTTTGCACTTCAATTCTTGCCTTCCTGGTATGTTTATCTAATGGGACATATAGGCAATTAAAATAAAATTAAAATTGATGTTTAAAATTCATTGAATGGAAATTCAGTAAATACCGGATCATATTTAGCTTTAGTAAATTTCACCTGTTTAAACAACAAACTGCCCTTTTTATTATAACCTTCCTTTTAAGCTGGGAGAAACCCACTCGGAACCGATCAAAAGACATGGGCTCTTGTGTACCGGCAACAACTAGTTGTTCTGGAGTTTCTTCCATCAGTGAACCATCATTTAGTAATTCTGTCCCTTGAGTCAGTTTGTCAACCTGAACTTTCAGTTGACGTAGTCGATGACCGATTCTTGAGGATACTGCATCATATAACTTTCCTCTTGATAAATGCTTTGCTCCTTCATTATTTAGCAAATCATCAAAGTAGATTGGATCACCAATAACCACCGTCACCTACATTTTCAAAGTATACGTGAAAATAGTAAGCACGCTGAAGAAAGAAATAGCTGATATCAAGGCCTTAAGAAGTACACGACTGAATATCAAGGCCTATACCCTCATAGATATGGTTGCTGCAGTATCAAAAGTTTCTCCAAAACTTCAACTTCAAATCATGGTTACAAGCATTAGACTACCTACCGTCTTGCCAATCCTCGGGAAGCTGGCACCAATAGGCATGATGTCCTGCATCCCGCTATGTACAAATGGAATAACCATGGGAATATTGTCAGCGTCAAGAACCAACCTGTCAAGTAAGAATATGCAATAAAAATCAAACAGTGTTTTAACAAAAATAAATTGAATCCAAGTGCAGTTGTATTAAAGCATAAGTTACCATTCAAGAATACAGGACATCTTACAAAAAGAAACTCAAAGACCAAAGCTTGGGAGCCAACATTCACAAAAAAATATCTTTCAAATGGTTTGACTACATATCTTATTAATCAAAGTCACAAAAAGGGATATCTCTGACAATAGATCCTCACCTCCCAACACCTCTCTTGGGTGACCCCAGGGTTTTACCACCATCTCGAGAACGACTACCTTCTGGGAAGATGTGAACCCAGCCACCTTGATTTAATTTTGAAATAGCAATGTCCATACCCTGAACCAATAAAAGAATAAAGATGAGAAGATGAGCATCGTTGTCAAACTAAGGACTATGAATGCAAATGTAGAGGGAACCAAAACAAGCATCAACAACTCAATTCTATATAGAGTAGATAAAACTTCACCCAACTTTCTACACCAAAATTATTTAGTCAACTGAGGATTGAATATGAGACAAAATGATAGCTGTGAGCCATTCAGTAAAGCCAATGCTACAAACGAAATGTACAATGTAAAGTTCAAATATATTTTTCTCTAAAAGCACTTTGTATATGCTAGGGCAGTTGGAATTACTCTCACGTCGTGCACAGCAGCTTCGTAAACTAAACAAATTTTAGGGTCTCAACTAACTTATCAATATTTTGGATACAATGAAAGAGTACCTTTTGATAAATCCCATCACCACGAGCAACTGGCAAGACTTTGACAGATCGGAAAAATGCTGAAGTTACAGGATTTGAAAAACACCTATCAGATGCACAGAGTGTCCACCTCAAGTTCTTAGCATCCAGAAGAACATTTGGAGGAAGCAGTGCAGCAATAACAAGTGGATCATCCATAGAAGCCACATGATTGCTAACCTGGAATGGGAATTAAGTAAAATACATTACAATTTAACAATGGGAAACTAGAAATAGTGGAGGTCCTGGAGAAGCATATGGTAGTTGAACGAAAGAGTAACCTTCATGTACATTAAGTTTTCGAAATATTAAATTGGATAATGAGGTTATACCGTTATAAGAGGCCTGTCTTTGGGTCTGCGTAGCAAGGCGTCGTGTAACTTTTCTAAACCATAGACCTGTCACACCCAGAAAAGCAAATTATTGCTGCGACAATGACATACAATCAAACATCTTGGGACATCAACAACTCCACACAATTTCACACACCTGAACACGATTTAATCCATTCATGAACACATGGCAAACATTGCCAATGACCGGCACAGCAACAGCTTGCACCATGCGAAGAATGGCCGACTCTTCTTCAGCGTTGATTTCCTTGCCCACTACACCCACCGAAAAACAATCACCCTTTAATCATGGTTCTTATGCAAACACAACATTTGCATAACACGTTGTCACATTGTACATGTTATAGAAAGCACAAACAGATCAATGAACAAGTATTACTGAAAAGATCTTCAAGCCCATAGATTTTCATTTCATCATGTGCATTGTAACATTAGGAACTCACATAATGCAAGCTAATAAGAACCCAACCGTGTCCCTAATCCGAAAAATTGAACTTTACACAAGCTTCAGATATAATTAGGCGCAGCCTCTCACTCCATCTACCTGATTTTTAAAACTAGGACTCCAGCAGAGAGTGGATTATATCAATGTGCAAGATTTCCTGATCAAAACTCACATTCGAATTTCCTTCACAACCTAAACTAACTTCACCGATCATGATCATATCAAATTGCAACAAGTAGACACAGAAACAAATGAATCAAATTTCAATCACTACCAAAATCTCAACGAAAACGAAAACAAAAACAAGTGAGAGAAGCACCGACCTCGTTTGCGATAGAAGACAGTGGAGGACGGAAGAGAGTCCCTCTTGAAATCACGGAACCGCTGGAGCCAACGCTGCACTGTGGAGGCGAAGTAACCGTCAGCGAAAACCGGGTGGTGCCTGAACCGGCGGTCCACCTCGACTCTGAACCGCTCCCTGAGCCGGCGTTGTACGGAGAGGGCATTGCTCTTCCAGAGATCTCCGCGCTCAACCCTCGCAGCAGCCATCAAAACGACGCCGTAGGATCAATACGAACAAACGGAGAGAGAGAGAATCAGAGGGCAGAAAATAAAGAAGGAAATGATGGAGATGGAGAGAGAGAGAGAATAGCTAAGCGCGAGTGTAGAGAGAGAGAGAGAGAGAGAGAGAGAAGAAAGGGTGTGCGGCAAAGCTTCTTTTGTGTGAGGGAACGGTTTAGTCTTCGTGCGTAGTGAGCAAGTAAATGGTTTTTTTTTTTTTTTTTCTTTGATCAAAGTATGGTTTTGGTTAGTTATCTATTTGGGGTTGGCTGTTTTACTTTTACTTGCTCCCCAAAATTCCTATTTACCCTCGGAAAAGTTACTCTTTTGTTCACTCAATTTCGCAAAGAATGATTCGAACTTGAAACTTCAATGAGCAACTAACCATTCGAAATATAAGTCAGTTGTATCGATTCATATTTCCGATAATTCTAATTGTCTAAATTGTTTTTGTGAACACCTAGATCGAACGTGAAATTTCTATTCACATTTTTTCTTTCCTTTATATGAGACTCACGATCACAGATCGAAATCATGGATAATGATCATCAAATCCCTTGAACATGCAATACTTATCCAGACATAAAGATTATCATAAACATGAAAGTTCTGAATCTTAGTGCTGCAATCTAAAAACAAATATTGATGACTGCAACAATCAGACGGCATAGACTCAGAGAGAATGAGATTAAGGTGGTAGAGGCAACACCATTCTTATTCTTCCACATGCTTTCTTTGCACAATGAAAAGGGGTATGAAGAACAATCAAGACAACTTCTGTGGCAGTTCTTGTACACTAAATAATAAGGGCTGAAACAAAAGAGACAATTTCTGCTTCTACAAAAATGCCAATACCAAACATTAGCTTAGAAACCAAATGCAGTTGTCTTTGCAGCCTATGCCTCATTAATAAAGTTTCAAATCTAATGCCGATACATTCACAACTCTATCTGGGCTTTATTTGTCAAACTCCCATAATACGCCTCCATCCTCTGCAACAGCAAAGCAGAAATACATTAGCATAAGATCTATTCCAAATGTACTTATGAAAAACCAAAAGAGGATACTTCAAAAAATCAGAAAAAATACAGGCCGTTTTACAACAACCAGACTACATCTTAGAATGCTTACAAAAGTTCCCACTACTTTAGCGAAACACTGCTTTCAGAGGTCAAAAGAGATTCATCTTTTGTTAAGAAACCATCTCTCATCAAATACAAAAGCAAATGCATACTTTCACATCTCCTTTAGCGTTTTTGGTTAGTAAGCATTACATCAGAAATCTGATCATTTCTTCATTTCACATCTCCTTTCAAAAACTCTTAATGGGTTGGATATGCAATTTAAACCATGAAACCCCAGGGTGCATGATTTCCCACGTCGAAAACAGCTCAAAGAGATGCAGTATCTAATGTTAGCATTGCATACTAACCAAAAACGCTAAACGTGCAAAGACGGAGATTATAGTTGTCTCGAACAGGTCAGAAATTGTAATCAATACACAAAAAACAACAGGGTAAATCCTACCATAAGGAAAGAAAACGAACATGGAAACCAAAAGGCGTACCTCTAACTTTCTTGTTTATCCACATCTCCACCAGCATCCCTGCACCAATTCCACCAGCAATACATGCTCCAACAAATGTAAAGTTATACAATCGGGATCTTCGAGGAAGAAAATAGCACTCTGGAATCTGCCTAATCTTCTTGGGAAGCCGCTTCTTTATTCCTGGTTTATCACCGGGATTCCTCTGCATGTCATTACCAACAGCTTTCCAATCGACCCCTTGCAATGGGTCTCTTGGCTCCTCGCTGCCCATTTCTGTAAACTAGTGCCCCTTAGGGATAGCCCAACTTTGAAGTTGCAGACTGCAAGCAATGCAAGAAACACCAGTAAATAAGACACCCAAAATATAATACCCAATTTGATGGTAACCAAAAAGTTTCGAAACTCCATTACAATTATGAGTAATAGGAGACAATCAAATGCATCAGTGCTTAATACCACTTATCATCAACGAGTGCTACAAAAAAACAAAAAACAAAAAAACAAAACTAAGATCTGTATTGTGCAGTTGTGCACTAGTCTACACATATCGAAATTAAATTCATATCGAATCTAGTGGTTTGAAATAGATAATCAGAAAAGCTTGAAACTTGATACAATTTAATAAAAGACCCACTAGTTTCTCCCATTAGTCAATCCAAATTTGTAAGGACTGTAGAGGATGACAAACCCTAAACCCTTGAAGCATATAGCAAAATAGCCCTGAATCCCCAAATTGGGGACATGGGTAGACTGCATTGATGATCATCACTACATGTAAACTGCATAGAACTAAGTAGATGTAACTTCAACTAGTTGAAATACAAATACAGTCGTATATAGGATTGGTTTGCTGAGAAAATTGAGGAAGAGAAAAGAGTACAGTGAATTACTAATCACCTAAGGGCGGATCCAGGATTACAACCTTGGTGGGGCTTGAACTTCTTAACGAAGGGCGAAAAAAAGATTATGATGGACAATCTAAACCCCCAATTTAATCAAATGTAACAGAACCAATTTAACAACCTGTGCAAAACCAATTTAATCAAATAAACAACTACAGTTTATAATTTGGTCATTTGGATGCCTAGACCTAATATGACGTAAAACCAAAGGTATAATTTAGTCTCACTAGGACAGAAGCTGGAGGATGCATTAGTAAATGCAAACAAGAACACTTCACACCAGAAGATGCAGTTGTCCAAGGTGTTTTCGATCAGATTGCATAGTAAACTCTCTGGAACATTGCCTAAAGTTAATGCATGTTGTTTTATTATCTGCAGCTACATGATTGCTTTATGCAAGTAAAAGATTACAGAGAGAGACTTAAAAAGAAGTGAAGATAAACTTCGGGTTGGTGATTTTGTTCCTCTGGAGATTAATGTACAGGAAAAGATCAATTTGAGAGGGGAAAAAAAAAGGTATCATTTTAGAAAATGTAATGGTGAACAAACTGAAGTAAAAACTATCTAGATTTTTGGCCAACTTCTTTTTGAGCTGGCCGGTTTTGAATATGCATTCTGAGTCAAAGAAGCTATCAAATTCCTGTTTGAGAAATAGAACAACTAGAGTTTATAATTTGGTCATTTGGATGCTTAAAACACAAACTTGCTATCACATTCACAGCAAAACACAAGCATCCTATCCTAAATGCAAGCAGCATTAAATCCTAATTGCAATTATATCATTTTGAGTCTTTTGACTGTCTGCAATTATACCATCAACATCAAATGCAAATCCGAAATCGAACCCATTACCCATTTCAAGTTTTCAACCATACCATTACGGCATTACCTTAGTTAAAACCCCACAAGAACACAAATGGAAATCGATTATTTACAAGAATACAAGATTAGAAATCGATTATTTACAGATCAAGAGGAGGACTGGAGGAGCCGTCGGCCGTCGCAGAGGAGGAGAAGAAGACGGAGAGGGAGAGAGAGATGGTGAGATACCTGGAGGCGGAGATGGGTTGCTGGTTCTAGCCTTGCACTCTTGCAGGTTTGCCGAGTCGGGAGAGCTCCGAGTAGAGCTGGAGAGGACTAGTCCAAAAAAAAAAAAAACCTAATTATTTTTTTGGGCCTAAAAATCCCGGTGGGGCTTGAGCCCTACCCAGCAAGGGCTGGATCCGCCCTGATCACCTTGATTGAAATTCGAGCCTTTCCGGCGAAGCAATCTGTTGATTCCGATTAGAAAATGATGGACGTCAATATGTGGCTGTCAAATTGGCCGGAGCTGCAAAACTGGGAAGAAGTCGGAATTGTGCTGCATATTGTTTTTAATACTGTTATTCCCGCGCGGAAACCCAAACCCGAACCCGACCGGAATGGTTACGTTTTTTTTTTCTGGATAATGAATACTTCGATTTATCTTTTACGGAAGCACATAAGTTCAAAATTGATTTTTTTTTTTTTTTAATTTATAGAGTTTATTGGAGTCTGTAAAATTGATTGGAGGTTACATAAAATAATTTCAGGGTTAGCAACATTTTTTTTTTGAATTTTATTGAAAATCAAAATAAATGTAAAGAAATATCACACTTCCTCATTTACAAGGGACGAATCACGAGAGCGCATTTAGATGGTCTGATGGGAAAATAATTGCTCAATTTTATCATTTTGGGTCTACACTATGGTTTCTCACAAACACACACACAAAAAAACATTGCACCATATAATTAAAAAATTGGTGGACTTTACAATGATCCGGGTCAACTTTTCTTTTTAGATAATTAACACTTATTTTTCATGAACTGAACCATTAATTATCAGCCAATTTCAGTTTAAGCCTTGATTTGATGATATTTAACTTTTTAGGAACTTAATCAAGCAAAAAAGTCTCAAGGGATTATTAACAAGCTAGTAACCAAAAGCAATGAATTCAGGGTTCAATGCAGCAAATGGAATGGCTATCATATAATCAAGTTAGTTAAAAGTGGCACCCAAATTGATTGTTTGTGTCCCTTGTAGTAGACATGCTTAATCTTAGCTCTGCTTTGTATACCCCATCACATATTTATTACATTAAGGGAAGATACAATGTTTAGCGACATTCAATTGAGTTACTTCAATGAACAGGCTGAGCTCCACACCTAGGAAGTAGCAGAGCCACACGCACCAAGACTCTGACATGCAATCTGCCACCAGTAAAACCGAAACGAATGATCTCTCACCTTCTGCAATCATACCAAAGGAATCACCTCGCTTTCATAATTCCAAGTTTCCAACTTAACTTTGGCAAATATCTCATTTCAGATCAATCCGCGACCACGATACATAATCTGCAACTGGCCACCAAAGAAATTAGAAGCTGATCGGGTCCACTCAGGATGAAAACAAAACGATCAGGAAGTTGCAGAAATATAAATGACATTACAGAGCAGAGATCAAGATGCATATACATATGGCTACTTCGGACTGAGCATCAGCAAATAAAAAGTTGAAACCTCGGCTCTGGATTTCCCACAGCCAAATAGTTGACATCAACTGCAACCTCCCCAAGATCGTCTGGCAGCACAATGACAATTTGTATTTTCTTAACCTTCTGGAACTTATATTTGGAAAAGACATGGAATAAGATATGTTCAAACTTCCCAATACCAAGTGGGATTGAAAATGATCAATGGAAGTACACACCTTCATATATAGTCCTTGCAAAATTTACATATTCGGGTATGAGATCTCTATATATGATTCCATCTGGACGGGCATCGAGCACCACCAGGACACCTGAAAATTTCCAATTACATAAATTTTACTGCAAAAGAAAGGACCCTGTGCTTCATTTTGATGAATCACCAGTGCATATCTCAATCAAATACTTTGGCGGTAAGAAACAGACGAGAGTAACCTGATCTGACAGAAAAACAAATGTGCTTTGTTCATGTGATACATTGTAGTATTCTGGTTGCTAATGCATCCCATACAAATGCAAACCCAGACCTCCACATTTCTTTCAGATATTAAACTGAACATGCTGCTCATAGGGGACTAATATACAGGTGACATGGTCTGTCGGTAACTTACAACTCCCAAAAAGACTGAAACTTTTTATTGGTTCAGAAAGACATTCCAAATTCCTATAGATTCTAATTGTAAGGGAGAGGTACCTGGTGCTTCCCAACCTTTGGCTGAATGGCTTGGCAATGGAGCTAGCCAGAGGATATTTCGCAGGTTCATTGAGTCATCATACGTCACATTAGACCCTGAAAGAGGTGATATTAGAACAAAAGATGTACAAACGTTTCATTACAAGGCGTTTACCATATTTTCTGACGTATTGTAATTGCTTGATATGCTTAATCCAAAAATTTGAGGAACTAAGGAATGGTTATAGCAAGGAAAATCTGACTTTAGCTTCTTTCTTCATTAATCTTTTTTAAGCCATTACTGAAAACAGAACACCTACTATTTGTAAACCTTGAACAAAAAGTAAAATAGATTAAAATAGATCCTACTAATATATAAAATGTTATCTGGAACTCTACCTCTTTGACAGAAACCCATGTTGTATGGAAATAATTCTTTATCATATGCAGGGTATTCTTTCGCATGAAACCTGCCAAACATAGAAACATATGTTCTTAACAGAAGAAATGACAGGTAAAAACTGTTTGTTGTTCAATCGTATCATACATGCACAGCCTACCATATGGTACAAAAAAAATTTCAAGATGTAGTGAGAGAGATACCAACTTACAATATACCAAGTCTTCCAGTGTCTAAGGCAAGAAATAGGTGGCCATGGAACAAATCATAGCGATTCAACGACACATTCAACCCAACAGTGGGACCGCGGGCAAGAATAAGTTCAAATAAAAATCCAATATATGAATTCAACTCCTGCAGTACGAGAAAAGAGAACTGGATCAATCAAAAGAGAATTCATCCCATGCCTGGAATAACACGAAAACAAAGTTTCACTGCTTTGATGCAGACCTCACTTATGAAATGTCTCCCATATGGAGTTCTGGTAAGCTGACATCGGTTCTCTTCAGATCCTTCAACATCAGGTACCTAATACATCACTAGAATAAACATCATCCAGTTACAACTGCAGTACTGATAGTATAACAAACCAGATATTACATTTAATTCATATAAATTGTATGCGATGTCAGTGGTGTTGCAAGGAAAATATATTCAGTGGTGTTGCAAGGAAAAGGAATTTCAAAGCATTCATTCACACAACACCAATTTATCAGAATGATGCAACACCAAGGTACAATTTTGAGCATAATTCACAGCGGCCCAACTAGACAAGGACCAAATCATATCAAACTAGCTAAGCAATCGACATAACCAGCTCTGGGGTAAGGTGAACAAGTCAACAACGTGCTTGGAACTCACTTATTATCCAGGTTTCCAAGCAGCAGTGACCCCAAAGTTAGGATCTTTATTAGTATTTAGAGTGTATCATTATCTTATAAACCCAATTTGTACATAATACTTTCAGGGCATTAAGTAGTAATAATCAATCACTACAAAAGACAATACTTGGCTCCTTCCTCCTCATAAACATACCTTTCCTATATCAACCAAGCTATTCATTTCATTATTAAAAATCGAAACTTCAACTCCAATTACTGCTTTTGCTATGAATTAATAAAGGGTATTTACCAGTGAAACCTTAGGACTAGAAAAACAGCACAGTTCGAAACTACATGCACACAAAGACATGCGATATTAATAGAAGAAAAGATAGAATTAGAGACTGACAGTGATCATAGTCGGATCCAAAGCCCGTTGAATAGCAGCCGGGTCTCCGCCGGAGTCAACGGCAAGGCGGGCCAGCTCCAAAACCGGCTGAGGGGGCCACCAAACAAGCCCATCCTCCTCCTCTTCTCGTTGACCCTTTTGCTCGAACCTCAAGAATTTTCTACCGGAAAACTTCTCCGGGACCAGTTTCTTGGCGTTGGGCCTAAAGGGTACGAGGAACTTGAAGCAGGAAGTGAGTTCTTGGGCCAGGAGGGGCTCAATGGATGAAGACTGGGATTTGGGGCCCAGCAAAGAGAGAAGGTCTGAAGGGGTGGCTTTGGGAGATGGTGAAGATTGTTTGAGAGAAGTTGGGAAAGAAGAAGAGGGTGTGAAGGAGTAGGAAGCTGTGAGAGAGAAGGAGAAGACAAGTGTCAATCTAAGTGAGAGAGAGGGCTTCCCCATCTGCCTCTCTCCCTCGCCACAATAGTTCAAGCGAACACAGTGTCTTTTATATGGCGAAGGCCAGAAAGTAAATTTACTTTTTACTACCTGTATAGAAGGGTGTTTTTTTAACCAAAGGTTCTGAAGGCTCGTGTGACTTTCAGGATGATACTCAGTATTTCGTATACTTCCATCAGTTCACCGTTAAAATAAAGGGTTAACTACAAAGCACTACCAGACAAAAGATTTTTTGACAAATAAGTCCACAACATTTCCCACTGTACAATTAAGGACAGACACTATTCTCCTTTTACCTTCATTATTTTTTACACAGTATCAGCTCCTACACAGTATCAGCTTTTTATTGTACTGTTCTAGACTAAACACAGTATCAGCCTAAGGACTAGCCTTCAACATGCCACAATTTCACCTAACGACTTCCTGTCTAGACGGCTACCAACAGGGCGGAATCACTGCTGCCTTAGTATGGTAAAGGGTTCAATCTATATAGCAAAACATAAAGACTGCTACTGCTTACTAACTGCTACTGTTACTTTCAACATAGGTGCAAAAAACAGTAAAATATTTTTGTGACAGAGTACTGGGCACAAACTGAATTTATTTATTCAAACATAAATACAGATACAGGACTCAGAGCCTCACTCTTGGGCAAACAGCTAGAAGCTGTTTAGCTACTCATAGCTGAATTACAAAGACTTACTTGTAATTGAAAGCACACTGTGTCCACAGACGGACTGCTACTATGAAATGCTCTTAGAGATTTTTGAATATCGAACTGATGTTCTCCTTTTTTCGAATGCCTTCTAAGGGAAGCTAAAGCTCCTTATATAGGGAGCGGAACTCAAATTACAATTCAAAACAACAAAAATGTACAGTACGACTCCGTGATTTCTGCTTTCCTTAGTGCTCCTGCTGGTGGAGGTCGGCCGGGGAAAAGCAGATTCCTTCTGGTGAAAGGGTTTTTCACCTGCTTTTTGAAAAGCAAAAGTTGCTTTTGGAAAGAGTCCAAAAGAACTTTCGGTGTTTTCTACACCTGCTGCTTCACATGTTCTCGTCGGTTTCTGAATTGTGACCAAGGACAAATGAGTCGTTATCTGCCTGGGCCATCCTTACTGTTGTTGTATTATCTTCGACATCTGTATCAACATACATTTTGTAGTGGTTATCTGTTTCAAGCTTTTCCACCCATCTTAAGCATGCCAGTGTCGAATCTATCTCCTTTCTGGTGAGAGATAGGAATAAGTCACTGCTGACTACGTCAGGATGATCGTAAGCAGTGATAATGATTTTTTCTCCTGCTGCCAGGAAGGTATTGTTGACATCTTCAGAGATGATCTTCTTGATGTATTCTAGAGTCATAGCCTTCATCCACGGGATGCTTGAGTTTGGCTGGCCATTGTACCCTACACAGGCTGGTTGAAGATATTTCCTTTGAATGATTCTCACATAATGATAAGGAGGAATATATTCAACTTCTCCGTTTGCCTTCTGTATCCATTCTGGAGGAGTAGATCTGAACTTCAGCCTTAGCATACAGTCATTTTTTCTGATATTCTTGACTGTGTTGACAATGATAGGCGGCAAACCTTTTAGATCATCATTGGTTTTAGTCCACAGATTATGGACAAAACCATTTTCAACAAGCCAGAGCTTGTGTTCTTGAGGATGTTCACTCTGAACATTAACCAGGTATCTTCCAACATAAGGACCTGAAACAATAAAGAGAGTTAGAGGAACCATGTCTTCTGGATTATGTCGTCCTATCAGACTATGGAATTCATGCCAGTCTGATTCATTAAGTGCCATGACAGGAACCCTAGCACTTTCTGGGCTTTCCAGGAAGAGAATTTTTTCTTTCTTTACAGCACTCTGCTGTATATGACTTTCTTCAAATTGTGGTCTGGCATTTTCATATAGTTCTTCAGCTAGTGCAAAGAGTGCCGGGAACATTAGACCACTGCTTCTTTCTTGAAAGGCAAATAAGAGATTATCCAGGATTGCCTTCTGGTGATAAGCTAGTCTCCTGCCAGTTCTGAACACAGGAGTATCAAAAGTTCTTAATTCATAATTAAAAACATTTATGACTCCAGTTGG
>BDJD01002410.1:154794-167338 GCA_002564525.1 Rosa multiflora | reverse complement strand
TAATTTAGTTTATCTCTTGCAATTTTGCATATATGGTTCTTTAATGATAATATACCAAATGTAGTTTCAGATAAAAGAACTTACTTTACGATTCCAGCTAAAACTTGAGAAAGATTGGTGAAAAAAATTACTAACATTCTTTCGGTTAACAATGATATCGTGGTCTAAAGTAGTTTTTAACTAGTTTGCAACTGTTATATTTGTAGGAAAAAAAATGAGTGTGGTTTCCTACATCAAAAGGACTTTCGGGGAGTATGAAGGTCAGAAAATTTACACCAAATTGGATGTGTCATCAGTGGGTTATAAGTAGCTAATGTTATGCTTTCTACTTCTACGTACCTATTTCATGATGCCAATTATATTTTGTTTGGCAAAAGATGTAGCTTAACTAAAATCTTAAATTAACTATTTTAACATGTCATTTCTTACAGATTCACATAATATAACATCAAAGTTTCTCACATAATCTTACAATGAGGAGAAGAGTTTTGAGAAGAGAGATTTCAATTTCCAAACAACAAAAGGGGCAGCACTCAAATATTGTACAACTCTGTTCATTAATGGAACTTGAGGCTGGTCAAGATGTTGTTGTTCACTGGGTCAGCCAAATGGTCCAACAGGTTTTGGTACGGCCCAACTCCAGTCACAAGGGCTTGGATAAAGTAGCCCAAGATTGCCAACATAGCCAACCTCCCGTTCTTCACCTCCTTGAGCTTCAACTCGTTCAGTGACTTCTCATCTTTTCCAAAGCCCAATGGGTTAAATAACGGCCCACCAGGGTAGGCTGGGTTATCGGATCCTCCCAAGTACTTCTCAAGGCCCAAGAAGTATTGCTTGCTCATGGATCCGGGGTTGTACCAATCCTGGAAACGTCTGTGCTCGGCAAAGCCCATTAAGGCAAGCTCGAAGACGAATAGGGTGTAAGGGTCGGCCCAATAGTTGTAGGTTCCGGCCGGGGGAATCACACCGGTTTGGAACCAAGGGAGAGCTGTTTCAGCTGGAATCAGGCCAAGTTTCCCCAAGATCTCGGGTGCAATGGCACCGATTGCACCCAACATGGCATAACGTCCATTGATGACCTCACCATAAGCTAACCATCTTGGTTCGATGAACCCTCCGGTGCCTTCTGGGTCTGAGAGGCCCAATGGGTCGAATCCATAGTCACCTGGAAGACTACAATTACACGTAATTATCAGCCAACGAATTCACAATAGTGAAATATTTCAGAGAAAATTTCATTACTAAAATATGACATATTATGTTGTTACGTTATTTATGTGTCATACACTATAAATTGACAATTTTATAACTCGCAACCGGACAATCAAATTAATCAATTGCAATTAGTTGCAAGTTATTAACTAATTGAGACTGTAATGCGTAATGCGTTGTACACCTAAGATTTTTTTTCCTTTCCTCGTGATATCGGATTATTAAATATAAACGGACAACTTAACATATAACAAGATGAAAACACTAGCATATGAGAATATATGATTCATGTAGTCGATGCTTATAGGTAGAACAAGTTTGTATATCGGACTCTTGGCCACCATAACATTGCAAAAGTTGATTTCTAGCTATCATGTTCTTCGTTCTGTTTAGGGTTTCTTCAGTAGCATCATGGAATAGAAAAGCAGAAGCACAGATTAGTAAATCACCTGCCATCCAAGTAAGAAAGGCTCTGCTTTGATGCAAACCACAACTGTCTGTCTGCTCCTTGCTGAAACATTCAGAACCCCCATACACCATTCAGTGCTTAGTAGTTCCTCAATAACCTCACCATATACATGATTAAGCTTATAGCCAAAGCATAGATGTACCTTAACAGGGGGAGTAGAGGCTGCCTTTACAACAAAGGAAGCTGATTTCCTCACCCCAAATGGAGACTGAGCTGATCTTCCTCCTAGCAGGTTCCTCGCAACCTCCTTCGAGGCGGTTAACGACGACGACGACACTAGGGCTTGTGCTGCCATTTTCTTTCTCTATGCCTCTCTCTTCTTCTTCTTCTTCTTCTTCTTCTGTGAAACTCGTATACGTTTTATCAGTATCAAAGTCTGAGAGCTTATGAACCACAGGTACCCCAAACTCGTACAAGTAATGTGATAAGCGAGGGTGAGGACAGAAAGAGTGGGGCACGGGGCACCAAGATTTTTGGGCACTGTTGGGATTGAACTCCTGGTGGACATTGGAGCTGCCCCGGGTTTCAGATTAGGTTAGGATCTCACTGCCCAACAATGGGTGTACACGTGGCGCTCTTGACCTGGATAAGGGATATTGCAGAATTTCCAATGGATACTCATGATTTACGAATTAGGAATACAGACTTTGAGTGGATTCCACAATCTAAGTAGAAGGAAATATCTAGTATTCTAGTTTCTGTGATCAAGTCAAACAGAAGCACTTAGCAACTCATCCGAGTTGGTACATTGATATATATGAGAGCAATTTGATGTCATAGTTATGACTTATGACTTAGAGGGTGAGTGCCTTAACCCTAGAAGTATAAGGTTACATACCCTTATAGTTCTTGATTGACATATGTATTTACAGTACGTACTGTTTAGAGTATGTGGCACCCGGTATGGTTGGAGTGGAATGTGAATACATCTAACCAAAGTGGGAACTTGTAAGTTGTAACTGAAGTAGTATATGTTAAAATTAATAGAGTATAGAAACTTATAATTAAAGAAAACTAGCACAGATAATAGATCAAATGTAGATTAATGAACATGCAGTTTTGGAAACTAACTTGGTTGATTTGAGTTGGAATCCATTTTGTCTTCTCCTAGATGCACACTATATCTTCTCAGATTTGCTTGTTGGGACAAAAATGAATAAGAAGGTTGCTGTGTTCTAGCAGGGATCAAAACATTGGACATCTCAGTTTTATAAACTGACTTGTGCGGTTACATGACAGTTCCTTGATGGAAGGAACTGTCAATCTAACCACTTGTCCTAATCCAATCTTTCTTAATCATCATACTGTTGAATTAATTTCTAACAGATAAATACCTACACACAAATATATATGTATTAACTCGATCAATTAATACACACACACACACACACACACACACGTACATATATATATATACAAATGTAAGTTAACTGCATTGTACCAAAAATTTGAGTTCTGAAAAGCTTGCTACCAATGCTTAATACACACAATATATAAAACTAGTTCTTACATGTTGTTGCTGATATTACAATCTCCCACTGAACTAGGATTATATATAATGTGCAAACTGTAGCAATTCTTTTCCTTCACTGTGCACTTGAACTCAATGTACTATCTGTCTTCAAAATCCTGTCACTTAAGTTCCACTACATTGAATCATAAAAGAGTATAATGAATTAATTAATAAATCATTAGTCTTTTATAATCACAATATAGGAAACTAAATTACATGGATTACCACTAGTATGATTATGCTTGCTATATGTATTAATCGACTTTTACAAGCCTAAATGATCTGTACATACATGTACATTTGCAAGCATAATTAGCTATAATGGGCCACGCTCATTGTACCGCCAAGGGTGCTAATTCCAACCAAATGAATGACATACAAATACACCGCCAGGCGGGATACAATCTCAGCGGCGGATCACCCCCAGATCACAGCCGACGCGCCGCCACGCGCCTCGCCAAAGTAGCATCAGAAGTTCCTGAAGCTGGGAACAGAAGCACATCAGTCCCACATCGAAAACAAGGAAGAGGTCAGCCTCCTCCTCACCTATAAAAGGTTCTTTCCTCTCTCCTCATTAAGGACGCATTCAATACTTACCTACTATTACTTTGTCAACATAAATACATTGACTAACTTAGGCATCGGAGAGTTGAAGACCGCTCAGCGCGGTCTCCCTCTGACGCCCTTTGTATTTTACTTGACAGGTAGCGGAAGCTTTGAGAACACCACAAGTATCGATCCGCCCACCGGATCGGCGTTAACAAAGGTTTAGCTACCGCCGAACTTTTAGACATTAACATTGGCGCCGTCTGTGGGAACCCTTGAACAAAAGGTCATCCCGTCATAATCACCATGACTAACGGTAGCGGGGGAAACGCTGAAGAGCAGGCAGATCATTCCGCCATCCCCTAACCCTCCGACCCAGCGGTAGGCGTTAACCGCGCACTATTCACAACCCCGGCGTTGAGGCAAATCCAAGCAGCAGCCGCCCGCCGGGCCAGGATCTCGTCACTATGTACGAACTAGCGGTGGCGGATCTTCATAAAGCAAACAGAGAACGTGAGGAGGAGCGCAGGGAAAAGGCTGAGGCTCAAAGACAGTTGGCTACGCTAGTGTCACGTTTTGATGAACTGAAGAGGACGCTAGAGGCTACCGCCAATCCAGCGCAAAGCGAACAGTCACGTAACACCAGGAGTATTCGACCCGGCACCGGTACATTGGTACCGGAGCCAGTCATACAGGTGCAGGTACCGCTGGACGCACCTGAATTATTAGGGATGGGACCACCGCCCATCCCCCAGCTAATGTTGGAGCAGGAGGCGGAATCACTGCCGCATACCAACCGCTCGGAGGCTAGGACGAGCACTGCAGGCAATCCGCCTGCGCCTCCAGCGGAATGTACAGGCTGATTCCGCTGGCGATGCAACCGCCCAGATATTGGAAAGGATGCACCAACTGGAGCAGAGGTTGATCCGGGCGGAATCGGGCGCCACAGCGCCAACTCAGAACCCACTTTTCGCTTTCAGACCTGGGCCCTTCACCGCTGCGATTCTGCAAGCTATCAGACCAGCGTCTGCAAAAACCCCAAAGATGTCGCATTACGGCGGAATGTCTGATCCTTTCGTCCACATGGACACCTTCAAGAAGGTCACCAACAATAAGGGATTTGACGATGCCACCCTGTGCCACTTGTTCAGCGAAACATTGGACGGTGAGGCGATGAGCTGGTTCTTCGAGTGTCCGCCAGGGTCCATTGACTCATTCCATGCACTATCACACTCCTTCCTCTCTCGGTTCATCCTATTGTCCGCCGGACATCACAATACAAGTCAGCTGTTCAGCGTCAAGCAAAAGGCGGACGAATCACTAAAGACCTTCGTCACGAGGTGGCGGGCGACAGCGTCTCAGTGCTTTGACCTAGACAAAACAATGGCATTGGCGGCCTTCAAGCAAGGACTCCTCAAAGGGCCATTCCTCTATCACCTCAACTACAATCATCCTAATACGGCGTATGACCACGTCATGAGTCAGGCGGTCATCCATGCCCAAGCGGAGTTCCTCACATATGGAGAAACCCCATCGCCACCAACAACTCCAGCAAAGTCAACGCAGCCATCCCCCAGTCATCAGGAAAACGCTAACAAGACCCCTTCAGCACCGCCAACCGACAAGAAGAGGGAATGGCAACAGGGCCACCACCAGAATAAGCGGCAGAGGGACCAGCATTACAACAGGGGCAACCGCCCAACCCATGGGGATAACCGCAACAAGCAGGAGGAGTCATCACAGCGATATGCAGTGTTCACGGTCCTCACGGCCTCGTATGAAGACATCTACAATCAGTGCAAGGATCAGATCCCACCGCCACCCCCCCAAGGTACCCAAAAACAGGCAAGCCCAGGAACACCTGCAAGTGGTGCAAATACCACGAGGATAGTGGCCACAATACCAACAGCTGTAATGCTCTCAAAACGGCCATTGAGACCTTGTACCGCGATGGCAAGCTGGAGCAGTTCAAGGTACGCCAACCACCACCAGTAATTGCCAACGTTGAGACCTTGGGCCGCATCAATACCATCGATGGCGGTGCTCCAATCACCAGCATGTCTCACAGGGCAAGAAAGCGTTATACACGCACTAATCATCCAAAGGAGGTATGCAACATCCGCTACGAGAGGTCCGCCAAACTCCCAAAATCAGGTTGGGAACCTATTGCGTTCTCAGAGGAGGAGGAGCGCGGGGTGCATCTACCGCATGACGTCCCATTCTTGATCGACGCCATTCTTGGTAAATTCTCTGTGGGGAGAATCTTGGTAGACAGCGGGTCCGCTGTCAACGTCATCTTCAGCGGATGCTACAGCCACCTCAAGCAGAACAAGAAACTACTCCAGGATCACGAGCCGTTGCTCAGCTTCTCCGGCGACGTCACACAACCGCTGGGGTCGGATTACATGCGACTGGTTATTGGTACTAATCCATGCATGGCGGAGGTACATACTGAATTCATTATTGTCAATTGTTTCAGTTCGTACAACGCCATCATTGGACGACCAGCGCTTAACAAGCTTAAGTGCATTATCGCCGGATACATGCTTCTCATGAAGTTCCCCACACCCAACGGCACGGGCTATGTGAGAGGAAGTCAACAATTGGCTCGAGAGTGCCATTCAACAACTATAGCGCGGCCAGCGCGCCGCCATGAAATTCTGACGGTGGGCAATCAGACACCAAACATCTTTGAGAATCCTAGGGATGAGGAGAAGAAGTACGTCAAAAAAGAACCGGTCAACCCGGAGACGTCGTTGAAAGTTGTCTGCATCTCAGACGAGCACCCTGAGCGGACAGTCCGCATAGGCGCCCAGCTAGACCCAGAGGTGGCGGCAGAGCTCACTCAATTCCTGCGTGATAACGCCGCCGTCTTTGCATGGTCCTACGCCAGACGAGCACCCTGAACGGACAGTCCGCATAGGCGCCCAGCTAGACCCAGAGGTGGCGGCAGAGCTCACTCAATTCCTGCCTGATAACGCCACCGTCTTTGCATGGTCCTACGCGGACATGCCAGGTGTCTCTCCTGAAATCATAACTCATAAGCTGACCATCAAACCCTCCTTTTATCCCATCAAGCAGAAGCGGAGGGCCTTTGATGAGGAAAAGTACCAGGCAATAGGAGAGGAGGTCGCCAAGCTACAGGGCATTGGATTCATCCGCCAGGTCGTCTACCCCCAGTGGATCTCCAATTTGGTAATGGTCAAGAAGCCCAGCGGCAAGTGGCGGATGTGTGTCGACTTCAAAAATCTCAACAAGGCATGCCCAAAGGATAGTTTCCCGCTACCTAGTATCGATCAGCTAGTCGATGCAACCGACAAAGGCCTCTACTGCTACAATGTCATGCCTTTCGGTCTGAAGAACGCCGGTGCAACTTATCAGCGGTTGATGAACGCCATATTCGCTGAGCATCTGGGAAAGATCATTGAGGTCTACGTAGACGACATGCTAGTTAAGAGCATAAAAGCCAGCGGACATGTGGCAAACCTCAAAATCATAGTAACCATTCTCCTGGCCTACGGTATGCGTCTCAACCCAGAAAAGTGTTTCTTTGGAGTCACCACCAGCAAGTTTCTGGGTTACATCGTCAGCGAGCGAGGCATCGAGGCTAACCCGGACAAGGTACATGCCATCATTAACCTGGCGGACCCCGAATACAAGGTGGACGTACAGTGCCTCCAGGGCAAGTTAACCGCCCTTTCTCGATTCATCTCCAGACTCACGGAGAAGTGTGCAGCATTCTTCAAACTCCTCAAGACGACACACAAAAAAGTCATCAACTGGAACCCAGAGTGTCAGGCGGCGTTCCAGGGCTTGAAAGAATACTTGGCGGCAGTCCCTCTCCTTTCTGTCCCCATACAAGGAGAGACACTGTTCATCTACTTAGCGGTCTCGGTGTCCGCGGTAAGTTGCGCCATTGTCCGGCGGGAAGGCCAACACGACCTCCCAGTGTTCTACGCCGGCAGGGGCATGAACGGAGCAGAAACAAGGTATCCACCCTTGGAACAACTAGCCCTCGCACTCATCGTTGCCGCCAGGCGCCTCCGCCAATACTTTCAGGCTCACACGATCCATGTGTTAACCAATCAGCCGCTGAGGCAAGTGATGCAGAACCCTGAGCACTCGGGGCGCCTCAGCAAATGGGCCATTGAGCTCAGCGAGTTCGACATAGACTACAAGCCAAGAACCGCCATTAAGGGCCAGGCAGTGGCCTACTTCATCGCTGAACTCACCCAGCGTCAGCCAGAACCCGGTACCGAGACAAAGCTCGGAACAGAAATAGTAACCACTGGGGAAGCAGCTCCCCCGCACTCGGATTGGAACCTACACGTGGACGGCTCCGCCAGCACCAAGGCCAGCGGCGCCGGAGTCATCTTAACAGGACCCGGGGGACTGAACGCGGAGTACGCGTTGAAATTCAACTTCAAAGCTTCAAACAACGTGGCGGAGTACGAGACACTCATCGCCGGCCTACTCCTCGCCATTGACTCAGGGGCTGACAAAGTCAACATATTCAGCGACTCTCAATTAGTCGTTAACCAGGTCAACGACAGCTTCCAGGCCAAGGACCAACAGTTAGCGGCATATTTGGGGTACGTCAAAACGTTGCTCAAAACGTTCAAATTTCACACCATCACACAAATCCCCAGGGAAAAGAACGCCAAAGCTGATTCACTGGCGAGACTGGCAAGCGCCCAGCCACATCAAAGTCCAACGGACACAAGAGTGGAATGCCTTGATAGGCCAAGTATCACAAAGAC
Organism: Rosa multiflora; assembly: GCA_002564525.1. NCBI lineage: Eukaryota > Viridiplantae > Streptophyta > Magnoliopsida > Rosales > Rosaceae > Rosa > Rosa multiflora. The sequence continues at coordinate 158,838 of BDJD01002410.1, read as the reverse complement.
ACTGGCGGAGATCTTCAGCATTGAGGTCAGTCCCAGCTGGATGGACGAGATCATTGCATACAAGCGCAGCGGCACATTGCCGGAGGATAAGGTCCAGGCGAGACAGCTAAAACTGCGAGCAACCCGCTATAACATCCAGAATGGCAGGCTTTACCGCCAGGGATTCACCCATCCCAACCTCCGCTGTCTAACCCCAGAGGAGGGACAGGCCGTCCTAGCGGAAATCCATGCCGGAGAATGTGGAAACCACTAGGGCGCCAGGTCCTTGGCCAACCGCACAATGCGACAGGGCTACTTCTGGCCCACACTTGGTGATGACGCCCGGCGGATTTCGAGGTCTTGCCACAAATTCCAACAGTTTGCAGACCTCCCACATGCACCGGCAGAGCCGCTGTCAATCATCATCGGCCCATGGATTCACTCCACGTGGGACCTTGATTTGATGGGAAAATTCCAAACCGCCAAGGGCCAGTTCAAGTACATTATTGTTGCCATCGATTACAACAGCAAGTGGATAGAGGCGGAGCCACTGACGGCAATAACTACCGCCAAGGTAATTCACTTCCTCTGGAAGAACATCTACTGCCGCTATGGTGTCCCACATACAATTATTACAGACAACGGGACGCAGTTCAACAATAAGGAACTCATCTCCTTTACCGCCAACTTGGGCACCAAGTTAAGTTTTGCATCTGTCGTCCATCCCCAAACCAACGGCCAGGTCGAAGCAGCAAACAAGATAATCAAGAAGCTGCTAAAAAAGAAGCTCGACGACGCCAAGGGTTTGTGGGCGGAGAAGCTTCCAGAAGTCCTATGGGCCATCTGGACAACTCCAACTACCGCCACCGGCGAAACTCCTTTTTGTATGATGTTCGGAATAGAGGCTGTCCTACCTATTGAAGTAACTTCGAAGGTTACCGCCCAGAGACCAACAACGACAGCATCAACCTGGACAGGGACCTCCTAGAAGAGAAAAGACACAAGGCTCACTTGCATAACTTACAAAACAAACAGCGAGTATCGCGTTTCTACAACGCCAGAGTCAAGGCCCGGAACCTCCAATTGGGGGACTGGGTAATGAAGGAAGTCATTCCACCGCCAACAAAACTCCGCCCAACTTGGGAAGGTCCATACAAAATTGTGGAAGTCGTTAGCCCAAGCACCTTCTACTTAATGGACAAGGATGGCGTCACGTCGACCCTCCCTTGGAATACCGAACACCTTCGGTATTACTACAAATAGTCATCCACTACCCAGGAGCATCTTGACTTAGCTAAATTTTTGTTCAATATTTAGCTAAGGGAAGCTACCCAACGGGTACTACCCCACTTTTGTACACGCTGATCAATCAGCTATCAATGAAACGAGGAATTATTCAAACCATTGTTCCCAAGTCCGGCACCAGGCGCAACTGGCAACACCAGCAATCGTCAGCGGACCACGTCCGCTACGTGGTGCCCTTGGACCAATCTTAATTCCTTTAATGTTTCATTGCTTGACAAAAGAAATCTCCAAATCAAACTACTAGCAGTACAAGCACATCATAACAAACACATTCAAAAAGCTTCATTCCATTGCAAAATAGTTGTCACAAATCGTTATGCCTCAGCGGCTACAAAAAAAAAAAAAAAAATAGTGAGGTTCCAGCTTCAGGGGTTGCCCTCGACATCTTCCGCTTCAGCATGCGGCGGTACAATTGCGGGGCTCGTTTGATCGGACCCCCGGGCTGTGGGACTTGGAGTTTCTATTATGCCGTCCGCCCGGGTGTGCTCCGCCAGGAAGCCAGCGCGCGACACCTCCGACTGGGTAGGAGTCTGCTGCCATCCTTCCGCCAGTCATGCGCCACTTTCTCCGCTACCTGAGCGGGCACCTTCCGCGGGGGCAGTTGGGACACTTTTCTCCGGTGGAGCACTCTTAGCCGGCTGCACGTCGGGCTGGGACGCTTTCATGAAGTCGATGGCGCCCTTCCGCTTCAGCATGTCTATGTTTGCTAGGGCCCCAGCCTTCGCCTACTCGGTCAGAGTTTTGTTGTACTTCGCCGAATGTTTGAATGCTTCAACGGCAGCGGCCGCGACAGTATCCCCTTCAGCCCTCAGGCGGGCAACCTGACCCTCTAGCCGCTGCACCTCCGTCATTCTGGCGGCAGACTCCCGCTGCACGATAATGAGCTTTTTGTCCTTGGCAGCTATCCGCTCCTGTAGCAGGGCAATGTCCTGCTCCAGCTTGGAGACACGGTCGTTCCTCTCCAAGTCCCCCTCAATAGCCACCGTCAGTTTGCCTCGGGCGTCCGCGAAGTCACACTCCACCTTTGCCAGACGCCGCTCCATCTCCGCCAGCTTCTCCCTCGCCTCCGCCAGCTCCTTCTGGAGACTTTGGATTTCCTCCCTAAGCCCCCCTTCGACCAGAGGCTGCTTCTTCGCCGCTTCAAACATGTCGTGCAACCCTGCGGATATTTGACCAAACGCCGAGCTGTAGGGCTACTGGTCAATAGCCGTTGGGCGCGAGATCCCCACTAGGCCGCTGAATCCTAGCCGTTCGCAGAGATGGAAGAGGAACTCCCGCTCACCATCCGTCATGAACTCCGCATACTCGGCGAATGAGTCCAAGTCACTGGAGGCGGGCGCCTCTCCCTCCACCACGGCAGCTTTCGACGGAGCTTGGCGGGCCTTCTTATGTTGGCGGACCAGGACCGGCTCCACATCCTCCCCCCTTCCTTGTCAGGGGAGTCGATCTGCCGGCGCTTTCTCTCCAGCACCCTTGTATTGCCGGCGGCAACCCTCGTGTCCTTCGCCGACGGCTCCTCCCTTGGCCTGGTGACGGTCTCCAGCGGCGGCACAGGTCTTTCTTTATGGGGACCGAGCCTGGTGGCGGGCACCCTCTCCTTCTGCGAAGCAGCTACTGCCGCCCCCTTTTTCCCGCCCGCCACGGGAGCCCCCGTCTGGACGACAGGCAGGCCGTCGTCACCAAGATAGGAATGGTGCGGCATTGGCAGCACCACCGGAACCTCGGACTGACTCAGCGCCAGTGTCTCGGGGTTCACCAGTGTCTTCTGGGCCGCCAGCCCCTCGGCGTACATGGTCTCCAGGAAGCTGTCTATCTCCGCATGATCTATCGCTTTTTCGAAAGCGTCGCGACTGCGAGTGTTTCCCGGCGGATGTTCTAAAAAAAAAAAAAAAACCAATCAGCCTGGGTTGCTTAGCATAAAACAAAAGCACTGTGGCGGAGATTTCTTACCAACGGAGCGAGTTAGCCGCTGATCGACCAGCAACTCCCAGCCGGTCAAAAGTCGGAAGTCCAGCAAGTTACGGTTCCGCCAGCAACCCCTGATCCGTGCTACGCGACACTCCTCTTCGCGGGTTAGGTTATACCATAGTCCCGCTGCACAAACACAATAGTCGTTAGTAAAAATACAAGTTTGCAAATACAGGCACCCGCCAACTACGTTCAGCGGAAACCGGTTACCAACCTCGGATGGGTTGGAACTCCGACTTAATCCTAAACGTCGGCCCTTCCCCGTTCGACCCAGCTTGATACTCCCAACCCTTTGTGGTGACGCAGAAGGTCCCCCGCCAGTAGGACATTGAATCCCTTAGATTCTCAATCAGCTTGGGCGCTCCCTGCCGGCAGCTCAAGTTCACTTGCCCTCTGCAACCCTGGCGCTTTACATAGACCAGCTCGTAGAAGTGAAGCACCTCCGCCACAGTAGGCCCTTTGCATCCGGACAACCGCCACAGTGAGTTTAGCGCCAGCATCAACCGCCACATGTTGGGGCAGACTTGACCAAAGGCAAGGCCAAACTCGCACACCAAAATCTGAAGGTTGGGCACCAGCGGGAGTGTCACTCCTTGGCGGAATATTGCCTCGTGTACGGCGGCAAACCCCTCCGGGAGAATCGACGCCTTCTCATCCGCCGTCGGTTGGCGCAGTTTCACCGAACCGAGCAGCCAGAACGTCCGCTTCATCCTACTAACGGCGGCAACATTCATCCGCCCTCCTGCCTCGTCAACAGGGGTGCCATCCTGGAGGAACCACGCCGACTCAGCG
>BDJD01002410.1:99432-135813 GCA_002564525.1 Rosa multiflora | reverse complement strand
ACACACACACACACACACACACACACATATATACACAAATGTAAGTTAACTGCATTGTACCAAAAACTTGAGTTCTGAAAAGCTTGCTACAAGTGCTTAAAACACACAATATATAAAACTAGTTCTTACATGTTGTTGCTGATATTACAGTATAGAGCACATCCAACTTGCGTAGTTCAACATTGAATTTTCTTCGATCTTTAGCCTCTTTTAATAACTGGACAAGAAATAATGAAGGTAAAATATATATGTGTTGTTATTTAGAGTATGTTTTATTCGTATAGGTTGGAATGGAATATGTTTAAGATATTGCGAATACATTTAACAATTCAAAGTCAGAGTTTACTAGGTAAAAAAGGTCGATTGGACAAGCAAATAATGAAAAGCTAAATATTTTTTTGGTGAACAAATATAAATGAAAAGCTAAATATTACTGCTACTACTTTTGTTAAAGTTACCCAACTAAACGTTAATAATTACTTGTATGTTTTTGTGATAAAGTAACCGAATTTCAAAAGATGAAATGTCAAAAACTGCCATTTGATTAAACCACTATCTACTAATAAAAGGTTATCACAACCACCCTAAAAACATAGGCAACATAAATCTCAATAATTACATTACTGTTCAAGTAAAACCCTAATTTGTATTTGACCTAAACTCTAGGTTACTTGACCTAGTGGTAATATGGTTTAATTAAAAGAATCTAGAGATTATCTTTCCTTGTATGATTTAGACTCTATGTATTGTAAACCTCTATATAAAGAGGCCCCTATTATTAATGAGAATACACAGCAATTTACTCTCAATTCCGTTTCCCTAAAACACGTTATCAGCACGAAACCCTAACCCTGAAACAAATAGCCAAACCCTATTTCAAAAAGCTAAAAACCTTGAATCCGAATACAAAACCTTGAAGCATTTTCTGCCTCCTCCTCAAACCTTGAAGAAATCAATCCCAGGAGCCCGGAACAGGCGGAAAAGTTCCGAACCGGTCTCCAGAAAATAAAAACAATCTCTGACCGGTTCGCATAGTACCAGGTCACCTTCCACCTTCATAGTTGGGCAATACAGGCATCAAAGCTCCGAAATCCTTCACCAGAAATTTCACCTCCAGAACCGGCCGGAAAGTAACTGAACCGGCCACCGGAACTGCAGCAGACCCCTGAACAGCCTCATCCAGCTCCCTCGATAGTACCTGCACGCAGATCCTCGGCAGGACCTTAACAGAGCCTTTGCAGCCCCGCGCGCGCATCTGTCGACAGCTTCTCGGCAGCCCTCACGCACATCTGTTGATAGAACTTGGCAGATCTAGTGCAGGCCCTCGACAGCACCTCTTGGCAGCACCAGCACAGGCCCTCAGCAGCACCTCTCTGCAGCACCAGCGCAGGCCCTCTGCAGCACCTCTCGGCAGCACCAGCGCAGCAGCCCTACAGCAGCTCCAACCAGTGACCACAGTTTTCCGGCCACCTCCGGTGGCCAAATTCAGGTGACTTTTCAGGGGAATTTTTCCGGCAAAATTTTGACATTTTTTTTAGGTATGTTTTCAAGGCATTTTTAGTTCCCGATTTTTGAAGTTTTTATTTCAATTTCTCTTCTTTTTCTCGGGGACTTGCAACCTCCCTTCTTCTATCCCCCTTTTCTTCTTCATAGGGGAGACTAATAGCCGAACTGTGGGGGTTCGTGCTCACTCCAAGCTTGGAGCTTGTAGAGTCCTCCAAACTTAGAGTTTGTTGAGAAGAAAACGATCGATCATATACATCGTTGTTTCGATCTAATCCAATATCTCTTGGAATCAGATTTTCTTGGAAGCGACTACGCTCAGAAATTTTATATGTTTTCGTGGTAGTCTTTTATGCTCCGAAACTAACCCTTTTTCTTGTTCTCTTTCAAGATGAGTAACCTGAACAAATTGGACTTTGCTCCATTGGGAACAACTGCCTCTGGATATCACAGGTGGGTTCGTGATGTCTGCCAGCATCTCAAGGCCAAGGGAATCCTAGATATGATTCTCGAGCCTAGCCAAGACGTGCTAACTGTTGAGCAAGCTCAATCTTTGGAAGCAAATAAGGCGAAAGCCATCATCCTAATGACTCGTCATATGGATGATTCGCTCCAGTACGAGTGTATGAATGAAGAAGACCCTAGAAAGCTGTGGGTCTCACTCGAAGAAAGATTTGGCAACGTCCGTGACTCACTGCTTCCTGACCTAGAAGTGAGATGGCATAGCCTCCGCTTCTGTGATTTCAAGTCAGTTCTTAACTACAACTCAGAAGCACTTCGCATTAAATCCTTAATGGAATTCTGTGGTAAAGAGATCACAGATGCGATGTTGATTGAGAAGACTCTCTCTACCTTCCCCGTCTCTGCATTGATGGTTGCTAAGAACTATTGAATCGATGTTGTTGCAGGAAGGATCACAAGGTTACATGAGCTCATTGGAGCTATGAATGTCGCTGAAAAGCATGACAACATCCTTTTGAAGAACTATAATTCGAGATCCGTGGAAATAGACCATATTCCAGAATCCAATTATAGTCGAGCCCCTAAGAGAATGCCCCAAGAGCGAAACCCTAACCTTAGGGATACTTCTGGACGTTCTGGTCCATATAATCTCTCTACTTGGGAAGGTAACAGCCAATATAGGCGAACACGGAACCGAAGAGGTCAATGTAGAAAGAGAGAGGGAGGCAACGCCTCTAGCCATGTTGGTGGCGCCACCAACACTAAGAGCCATCTAAATGATTCTTTCAAAGTGCCTCAATCAATGGAGTTCGAGCAAAGAGATGTATGTTCTCGATGTGGAGTGTCTGATCATTGGGCACATATTTGTAGAGCTCGTGAAGAACTTGTCACCACTTACAAAGCATATTGTGAAGCAAGAGAAGCTCACTATGTGGAATAAGAAGATCAAGAAGATGATCTAGAGTGAACGGTTAAAGACTACAAATCTATATGGGATGAATAGATCGCCTATTCTGTTTAAGTCTTTATTTTTCCAAGAGATGTAATAGGCAATTGCCATATACTTTGTAGTAAATGCCAATGGTTTAATTCTTTCTTTAAAGTATGCTCACCCAAAATAAGTGTGATGTCTAAGAAAGTTCTGAGAATAGTGGTACTTAAGCGAGCCTTGCTCCACCGACATCTCTCTACTCACTTGGTCACATTTATTTTGGAATTATCGAAAGAAGTTAGACGACTACCATTGTTTTGCATTAGCTAGCATTTTGGATTAGATTTTCTTTGGTTAAAGAGATAATGATGTAACTCTGTTTGCTTATGAATAAAATTTTGAGTTCTTTATGACTCCATTTAGATTCTGAGCATATGACTTTTGTGACTACGATGGCTGGGCCATCAGTATTAATTCAAGGACATGGAATAGCCAACGGATTCCATGCGAAAACACATGTAGAGAACGGAAATGAGTCCCTTTGCAATACCTCTAATGATTGTGAACAAATGCGCACCTTAGAGAAGTTTATGTGTCTCTCTAGTAGACTCTATGTCACTATTCGAGCTATAAAATCTAATAAAGTTATGAGAGAAGATCTTTTGGATTTAGACACATATTGACTTTGTCACGACAGGATAGGTCATCCTAGTCATGATATGATGATCTGTCTACTAAAAACTTCACATGGACATCATTTATTCCGAGCAAAACGAAGCATGAATCAAAAGTTGATTTCTGGACTAAGTTTGACCGACGCAACTGCCTAGGGCACCACCTCCGTCCACCACCAGCTTAGGGCTGGCGCAGTCCCTATCCATGACGCCATGGATGGCGTCCATCATGGTGATGGCGTCCATCATGGTGATGGCGTCCATCATGGTGATGGCGTCCATCATGGTGATGGCGCCCTAGGTGATGCTGCAATCACCAACTTGCTTCAAATAGCGTTTCAGACGCAAAGGTCCAACCACAATCTTCATTGGTTACTTCTAAGGCCTATCGCTCGATTTACAAAGCCCGTTTCTTAAGGACATTAGGACTGAGACCGTCCTATGCAAATGATATGAAAATACTCATTCTGTTCTTACATAGAATCCGTAGGGATTCTGTGGACTAGTTCAACCAACTTGCAGGCGTTTAAATATCTCATGATGTTGGTTGACAAGCAAACACGCTAGTCACGTGTTGTGCAATTGTCCACTTATAATGCTGCTTATGCTACACTCCTAGCACATATCATATGACAACGAGCTTTGTCACGCCCCTGATTTTTAACACAAATAAAAATCGATATATAATCTCATAATTATACATGCGCGATCGTTCAGCCATCAATACAAAATACATGGAGACATCTTTCCTTTACAGCAAGTACATATTGATGCCCTGAACCCATAATTTCAAATATTGACCCGCCCTATAGAGTCATATATTACAAAACTTACGAATTAAATTGTCATCACAAAATAAAACGTAAATGCTCCTCAGAGCTTACTACATAGCGAAAGTCATAACAATGGCAAAGCCAACAAAATTTTCTTCATACCCGTTCAGCTGCCAACAAGCTACCTCAGCTTCAGCCATGATTACCCTGACCTGCAGGATTAACCCCTACACTATAGAATGGTGCACCGGGTTTCCACACAACAAAACCCGGTAAGCTTATGAAAGCTCGTATGAGTAACTCATGAACATTAATTAACAACTCACACACATCAGCTTAAGGAAACCATGCAACCATGATTCCTTTTAGCACTCCATAACCTTTCCATCGAAAGGACAACATAAATCACCGCTATGACAATGTTCTATTTGCTAACTTAACCATCAAGAAACAATTCAAGTCTCATCTAGACAATAAAATAAGAATACTCTTGGAACTCTTCTTTAAACTACATACTTATGAGTCTCCAGCAAGCTCGACCGTCACCCTCATAATCTATAATGGCAGACAGACTATAGCTCTATTGAAATAGTAACCACTCGTCTGGCCACGAACGTGATTACCTATTTCCTGCCTTGGTCACCATCTGGGACCTGTGATCTTCAAACCCCGTCTGGTCTTAGAATCAACATTAAGGTCACCATATGTGACCTGTGATCTTCAAACCTCGTCTGGTCTTAGAATCAACATTAAGGTCATCATCTACGACCTGTGATCTTCAAACCCCATTTGGTCACAAAATCAAACATCAAGGTCACCATCTGCGACCTGTTACCATCTGTGACATATAATCTTTTTAGACCCTGTCTGATCTTAAAGTCAAACGTTAAGTAAGTCGCACCCGTCCTAAAAACGTTACAAACATCTAGTTTCGGCTTTCCCAATCCCTGCTCACCATCTGTGACCCTTGGTATAAAGACCAATACATCTAAAATGAGTCACGCTTGACTCAAAATGTAACATCGAGCTCAATACTTTTCAAACAATAGAAAACATCTTTTTCAACAATATTGTTTCCTGAAAAGTCACATTCAACAATAAGATGAACACCATCATGCATATTATTCATCACAATAATCAACAAGGATATATATATATATATATATATATTTCACGTAAATATATATATACGTAGCCATTCGCTCAGGAATGTCTACTAATACCAACTATAGTTTGCAATTAAATAATTAACTCCAAAACAATAATGGTAATTCCGTTCATAATGAACCTTGTGAGATTACTCACCTCAAAACTCCCGCTGCGTCTTCAATATAGCACAAAGCCCCCAATCCAAAAAATAACCGTCCAATGTACTTCGTCAAGTACCTAATCACATACGGTTCGAACTTAGTAATGATTCACATTTGATTTAAGTTCCCTTGTTTTGAACTAAAATCCCAAAAGTGGCGCCAATCGAGGCAAAACCACATCCGAGACCTCCCAAAGTCTTCGGAAAACTTTCACGATCGATATGTCCAAACCACAAGTCGATCGGAAGCTCGAATCCTCACGGATCAAATAAATCGACCGGTGTGAAACTGTAAAAATCATAACAATTCCATACGAATTCCAAAATTTGCATATTATATATCTAAACGCTCGTATCAACGAGTAGAACATATATAATACCAAAAACAGTTCCCTACATGGCCGGAAAGCCACCAGAACGCCGCCACCGGCCAAAACTCAATATATTACAAAACTCCCAACATCAAAGTTGTTCATCTAAGCATGCTTGTGAATTTTCATAACTAGCTCGAAGTCAGACAACAAGCATAATGGGTCGAAAACTACCTCATAAGCTTTGGATTTTTGCTCAAACTAAGTTGAACCGATTTCCACGTAAATCAATCCAAACAAACACCATAGATCGATCAGGGAGCCTTTTCTGAACTCAACCATGGAAGCATGAAGCCACGAAGTAGCCGGAGTTGCGTTTTCCTGCCGGGTCTGAAAACACCAACTGCGCCGTACACGGTGGATATTGCTGCTAGAGGATGCCACAGAGACGACCAGACGGAGGAGACGAACCAGCTGACCAAGTTTCACGGCCAGAGATCGCCGAAAATTGCCAGAAAAGTCGGGTCAGGCGGAAAACTTTGATTATGAAGGTGTCGACCGAGAGAGAAAAGATATTTCCGGAAATGGAAATATGAAATTATGAATGAATTTTCAGATTTTCTCTATTTATACTAAAATGAAAACTTCTTCCGATAGTCATAACTTTCTCATAAGAACTCCGATTGACGCGAACCACATGTCTACACACTCGTATTGACGCGCTCTATAACTTTCATGAAAGAAGTTTTCCGAGAATCCCAACGTATAAAAAGTCAAACTTCACACGACCCCCTAAACTGTGAAATTTGAATAATTACATGTACGAAAACTATTACACTTCACATACAACCTACGAATAAAGCACAATAACAATTATTCGTATAACTGGTCCATTATTAATTACCAAAATTAAATAACAGAAATCCAGGTCATCACAGGCTCACTCCCCGAATCATCCTATTCAGTCAATTGGATTTGACTATGCTAGAGAGTTTACATCGAAGACTTTCGATAGTTATTGCAATGGGATTGATGTTGGACATCATATTCCCATGAACACGCCCAAATGGTCTCTTGGAAACGACTACAATGGTAGTCCGGACATTGGTAATGCGCACCAACCTCCTTATACCCGTTTAGGGTGATGCAATATAGCATGCAGCTATGCTAATTCGTCTACGACCCACCGCTACTCAATCTACCTCTGCATAACAGCTAGTGACTGGGTGCAAGTATCGTACTTACGCACATTTGAGTGAGCCATTTATGTGCTAATTGCGCTGCCACAGCGTATTATGATGGGTCCTTACAGACGAATGAGCAACTACGTTGGATTTGAGACTCCAACAATCGTCCGCCACTTAATGCCCTTGCAAGGCAATCTCCTTACTGTTAGATTTGCGGATGTCACTTTGATGAGACAGTCTTCCGGTCGTTAGGGGGAGATAAGAACACAAATGTTCAGTAGGAATGACAGGAATTGTCGTGGCCTGTCCCCACTATGTCTCATCTTGATCCCTACTAAAGTGACGAGATCACACATCTTTTGCAAATATGCCTGCAAGGAAGTACGTCCCTACGAGAGGACGTAGGGCCACCCTACACGGAGGTAGGCATGGAGCCAACGCCAAAGAGGGTGGCACTCTGGCGTTATAGGTCATGGCCCAGCTAGGATGCTTGGGAGGCCCATGGGTTAGAAGGATACTTTGGCACATTCCAATCCTTTGATCATCACTTTGACTCAAAATCCGTCTCATGAGTATCTTCCGGGTTATGGTTATCGTTGGGGGACGCCTCAACGTCAGAACCTATTCCTGAGAATATAGAGCTCTATGAAAATTACACTAGTGTACATGAGACGTGGGATAGAAACTTCATCATAATTGTTGATGTAGTTGCGCATGAGTTTGTTGAGTCCGATGATATCGAACCACACTCCGTTGATAAATGAATGCCAACGTAGAGAGAATTTGCTTAAATGGAAAGATGAGATCCAAGTTAAGATGGATTCCCTAACGAAGAGGAAGGTTTTCGAGCTAGTGATGCCAACACCTCCTAACATAAAACTTGTTGACTAATGGGTCTTCATTAGAAAGTGTAGTGAGAAAAAGATATGGTAATCTCGCCTTATGGCGCAAGGTTTCTCATAAAACGCCCTGAAATCGAATACGATGAGATATATTCTCTCGTAATGGATGTCATTGCACTCCACTACCCTGTCAGTTTGGTAGTTTCCAAAGAACTGAATATGCAGCTTACAAATGTGGTCACTACTTATCTATATGGGGATCTAGATATGGAATATACATGAAGGTTCATGGTGAACTTCATTTACCCAAGTCAAGTGGCTCTAGACCACGGAGCGCGTTTACAAAGAGGTTGAAACGCTCGCTAAAATGACTACTTGATTGGGAAGGGATATGCCCACGCGTTTCCAGGTTATCGCGGATCATGTTGGACATAATCTTTATTAGAAGCCCTTAAAGAGTTAAGGGAAACTGTTGAACACTTCAAATCCGAGTTTGAGATGGAGGATTTTGGGAGAACACGATTATGTCTCGGTTTAGAATTTGAGTATCGTGTTGATAGATGCTTAGGAATTTTGACAAGGTCAAACCTTCAAGCACCCCCATGATCGTCCTTAGTCTTGATCCTGAAAAGGATCCTTTTCGTCTGAAGGATGATGACGAAGATGTGCTAGAGGCAGAAGTGTCTTACTTGAGTACAATAGGCGCATTATTGTACTTAGCTCAATGCACAGGACCAGACATCTCATTTGCAGTGAACTTGTTAGCTAAGGTATAGCTCTGCGCCAACGCGACGCCATTTTGATAGGTGTAAAAGACATTTTTCAGTACTTGAGATGTACGATTGATATAGCTTTGTTCTATCCCTACAGAGGATGCATTCGGACCCATCACACACCAGAAACGCCGCCAGCGCTGGCCTGCGTTCTCTATCCCAATCCTAAAACGGCATAAGTGTTTTGGAAAGTTTTGCTGATGTTGGGTATCTCTCTGACCCATACAAAGGTCATTCCCAAACTGGTGAAGTGTTCACCATGGGAAAAGACAGTGATATCTTGGAGGTCTACAGAACAGATCTTAGTCACAATATCTTAGAACCATGCAGAGATTATTGCTCTTTATGAAGTGGTTCGTGAATGTTTATGGATTAGATCCATAATTACGCATGTTCGAACAATTGTGGTTTGAAGTCTACCACAAGATGAGCCTACGAGCATTTAGGATAATGCTGTTCGTTTTGAACAAATGAAGCAAGGCTACATCAAAAACGACAACACCAAGCATAATCAGCAACAACAGACTCTCCTCAAATACTAAAGTGAACTAGGTTCGATCTGAGGGCAATATGGCAAACTTATTTACTACGTCATTTCCCAAATCCACGTTCGAGAAATATGTGGCAAGAATTGGCTTGCGGAAATTATCTGAACTCCCATGATCGTAGTCATCAGGGGAGATGCAGACATCAAGGGGAGATGTCTACAAGTTCACCTCGAAACGTGAAGGATGTGTTGTGCTCTTTTTGCCCTTCGACCGAGGTTATTTTTGTCTCACTGGGTTTTTGTTACTCGGCAAGGTTTTTAACGAGGCAACGAGAGAAGCACCGCATTTGGGCAACACAAGGGGGAGTGTTCAAGTAAACCCTAATTTGTGTTTGGCCCAAACTCTAGGTTACTTGACCTAGTGGTAATAGGGTTTAATTAGAAGAATCTAGATACATGTATTGTAAACCTCTATATAAAGAGACCCCTATTATCAATGAGAATACACAGCAATTTACTCTCAATTTCGTTTCCCTAAAATAATCATATAATTACTCTTATGTTAAAGTAAAATTGAGATGGAATTGATCTACTCATTTCATTTCATAGTCCCTTTATATAGGGATAGAATTACATTGAAAATATCGATTACATTAATGATACTAAATGCTGATTGATCCGTAAATGCTGATTCCTTGATTCCCTCTCCGTCAGTTGCTTTGACGAAGGCACACAATATGTTTTTCCTTTAACACTCCCCCTTGTGCCAAGTCAAAGACGAAATGGTGCATGAGTTGTTGCCTCACTAAAAACCTTGCCAAGTAACAATAAAAACCCAGTGGGACAAAAAATACACCTTGGTCGAAGGAAAAGAGCACAACGCACCTTTTACATTTGAGGATGACATGTGTCTGTTAGACTCCCCCTGACGTCTACACCTCCCGTTGATCTTTACATTAATCAAGGGAGCTTGGAAAGTCTTCGCATTCCTATGTTTTTCACATGTTTCTCAAATGTGGCCTTAGGCAGTGATTTGGTGAACAAATCTGCCACATTCTCCTCAGACCTTACTTGATTCACTTGAATCTTGAGGAGGGTCTGTTGTTGCTGATTGTAGGAAAACTTTGGCGATATGTGTTTTGTATTATCACCCTTGATATATCCTAGCTTTATCTGTTCGATGCAAGCTGCATTATCTTCATAAATGCAAGTAGACTCTTCAGTGGTAGAATTCAAACCACTAGTCCCTCGAATATGTGTGATGATAGCTCTTAACCATACACACTCACGAACCGCCTCATGTAGAGCAATGATCTCTGAGTGGTTCAAGGAGGTAGCCACAAGGGTTTGCTTGGTTGATCTCCAAGATATCGCCTTGTTCCCAAAGGTAAATACATAACCAATTTAGGAACGACCTTTATGTGGGTCAGAGAGGTACTCAGTATCAGCAAAACCAACCAAAACGTCATTTGGCATTTCGGTGTAGTGAGTGGCGCTTTCGCCATCAACATTTCCTTTAGGGATTGCAGTTCCATCTCGGTCCCTCTTGTCTCTCTGTAGGGAAAGAACAGACCCAAGTCAATGGTTCCTTTTAGGTATCGCAAATTGTCCTTGATACCATTCCAGTGACGTTGCGTTGGCGCTGAGCTAAATCTAGCTAACAAGTTCACTGAGAATGCAATGTCTGGTCGAGTACATTGGGTGTCTGGTCGAGTACATTGGGCTAAGTACAATAATGAGCCTATTGCACTTAGATAGGAAATTTCAGCTCCCAACACCTCTTCGTCATCTTCCTTTGGACGAAATGGATCTTTCCTTGCATCCAAGCTTCGACCGATCATGGGAGTGCTAGCAGGATGCGCTTTGTCCATGTTAAATTGCCTGACTTTTGGACATACGCAGACTGGTGGAATAGTATTCCACAAACTCGGTGTTCTAGTTCAAGGCCTAGACAGAATTGAGTTTTCCCAAGATCCTTCATCTCAAATTCAGATTTCAAGTAGCTCGCGGTTTCTCTTATTTCATCAAAAGTACCTATTATGTTCATATCATCGACATATACTGCTACAATTGCAAATCCGAAACTTGTTTTCTTTATGAATACACAGGGGCATAATTCATCGTTCTTATATCCCTTCCCAATCAAGTAGTCACTTAGACGGGTATACCACATCCACCCGAATTATTTCAATCCGTAAAGTGAGCGTTTCAACCTAATTGCAAACGCACTCCGTGGTTTAGAGTCACTTGACTTGGGTAATGTATGGCCATCAGACACTTTCATATATATCTCTAAATCTAGATCCCCATAGAGATATGCAGTAACCACATCCATGAGCTGCATTTCCATTCCTTTGGAAATTACCAAGCTAACTGAGTAGTTGAACATTATAACGTCCATTACGGGAGAGTATGTCTCCTCGTAGTCAATTCCAGAGCGTTGTGAGAAACCTTGCGCCACAAGGCAATCCTTGTACCTCAGGACTTCATTCTTCTCATTACGCTTTCTGACAAATGCCCATTTATGTCCTACATGCTTTACACTTGGTGAGGTTAGCACTACCAGACCAAATACCTGTCTCTTTGTCAGAGAATCTAATTCTGCCTGGATTGTTTCATTCCATTTAGGCCAATATGCTATTTGTTGACATTTTTGCAACAGAGCGTGGTTCGATATCATCGTGCTCTATGATTCCTTGAGCAACAGTATATATCATCAATGTTATGGAAGATCTTTCTATCAACTCATACACATTCTCATAATCCTCTGAGATTTCTTTGTTCTCTGGAATCATTTTTAACATCGGAGTATCCTCTAGTATTGATTCATGGACATAACTATAATAAGAGACAATCTCATGAGAGGGATTCTATACATTGATGATTGGTTTGTGCCTTACTCACCCTCTTCTTCCTTGGGTGAGTGTCAATTGAACCAAGTGGCCTCCCCCTCTTCCTTTGGGGAGCCACGGCCTTAACCACACCTCCACTAAGTGTGGTTGCAGTGCCTCTATCTGCGGCACCGTACCCCTTGTTGGGGACTTCTAACCTTGCAGGCACATTTGCAGCTGATATATGTGATCTCATCACTTTTGCGATATCAGTAAACATATCAAGCATCGAATCTGCTATGTTCTGAAGATAGATTATTCTTTTCACTTCACTTTCACATTGTAAAGTGCAGGGATCAAAATGAGACAGAGTGGGGACAAACCACGACAATTCCTGTCGTTCCCTTTGAAAATCCTTTTTCCTATCGCCCCCTAACGACTGGAAGACTGTCTCATCAAAGTGACATTCCGCAAATTTAGCGGTAAAGAGATCGCCTGTCAAGGGTTCCAAATAGCGGATAATTGTTGGAGATTCGTATCCAACATAAATACTTAATCGTCTCTGAGGACCCATTTTGATGCGTTGTGGGGGCGCAATAGACACATATACTGCGCAACCAAATATGCGTAAGTGTAAAATGTCAGGCTCATATCCAGTTACCAACTGGTACACAGAAAATGGTTGGCTAGTAGTGAGTCTGAAACGAATTAGTAAAGCTGCGTGCAATATTGCATAACCCCATGCAGATATAGGCAGGTTGGTGCGCATAACCAATGCCCTAGCCACCATCTGTAGCCTGTGGATGGTGGTTTCTGCGAGACCATTTTGTGTATGCACATGGGGTACAGGATGCTCTATCTCCATCCCAATAGACATGCAATATTCATCAAATGCTTTTGATATAAACTCTCCAATGTTATCAAGCCTTATAGACTTGATAGGGTGATCAGGGTGGTGAGCCCTTAAACGTATAATCTGTGCTAGGAGTTTTGCAGCATTTCTTGTGGACAATAAACCGACATGTGACCAGATTGTCGAAGCATCCACCAGAACCATAAAGTACTTGAATGGTTCGCATTCTGGATGGATAGGTCCACAAACATCTCTTTGTATCCTTTGTAAGAATGGAATATTTTGTTTTGTATCTTTAGCATAGGAATGTCTCGATCCTGTTTTTGCTCAATAGCAGGCTTTGCAACACGAGTGATGTGCCTTTGAAATAGTCAATGAGGCATAATGGGAGGAAGGTAGTGTTTCTGGTACTTCAGAAGGCAATGGCTGCATTTGAGGAGTAATAGGATCGACACCTTGCAGTGTGGCGGATTTTTGTCCCATTTTATTTTTCAATCGAAAGAAGAGATCTCCGTATGAGTTCTTTTAAATACGGATTATCATGTCACGACCGGGATGCCCCAGGCGGTCATGCCAAAGCCTGTATGAGTCAGTGTCCCACATTTCATTATTGGTGACAGTATATGATTCAATGATCCGAATCATAGTAAGGTACAGTCCACTAGATTGACTCATAAGTTTCTCTAAAATGCGTTTCCTTCCACATTCATTGAGTTAATATCAAGGTATTCAGTTCCATTCTCACAGTGTGTTTCTACTGGATAACAATTGGCACAAATAGCTTTGAAACTTAACAAGGTTCGATTAGCTCTTGGTGCATATAGAGCGTCTGTGACTTGAAATGTTGTGCCATTAGGCAGCAAGAATTTGGCAGTTTCTCGCCCTTTTTTTTTACTTGTGATGATCCAATCATCGTAGTCACAGAGGAATTATAGGCTATTAATTTAATGAATAATTGCCTATTTCTTAATATTGTGTGGGTAGTCCCACTATCAACTAAGCACTCAAGTTCTCCTCCATTCATTCCTACAAATAAATGGGAGGTATTTAGAAAATATAACTCATATTCTTTAGAGTATTTCTATTTGCGTAGAATGTTATTCTTTTCATTCTAATAATTTTTCTCTAGATGTATTGCTTTACATTTTTATAGTGCTATTTCGAACCATGTAAATATGTGTAGTAAATAAATTTGAATAAATTCAGTGCTTCAGAATAAAATGCGAAATTTATTAATAAGCCAACGATAATCAAATCAAGGTCTTGTTCAGAAATCTAATTTATCAAACCATTATTGAAATAAACTTTAAGACCAAGTAGTAGGCTAATTAAAAATGAGGCATTATGCCTTCATAATTGTCTTTGGAAAATAAAATGAATAAAGCAGATCAGTCAAGATTGAGAGCATCCATTAACTTAGCAAGTTCCTCTTTGCCATTGGAGTCTGCAATTATAAGGTTGATGTATAGGTCATGACCTCCTTCCATGTAGTGAGCATCTTGTTCTTTAGACTCTCTACACCTCTTGTAATTGGCTGCTACTCTGTTGTTTGCTTGGCAGTTCTTGTACCAATGCCCAATTAATCCACACCTATAGCATGGTTCATTGTCAACTATTTCCTTTTGCATCTTGTTTCCATGATCCCCATGTCCCTTTCCACGTGGTGCATTGTTGCCACGTGGGTAGGGATCAGCACGCCTAAACCCCCTTGCATTGGAGTGCTTTTCACCTTTCATTTTTCCATAATTAGCCTTGGGAATTTTCTTTGTCCTAGTGGGCATGGCATTATTGTTCAAGAAAACCTCATTATATCTCTCAGCCACTTGTAGTAGGCTTATCAACTTATTGAAGGTAGTGATTCTTTTGCTGTCATACTCCAACTTATACTGGTTCGCTAGTATAAATGTTGAAGTAGGAAAGGTGGTAAGAGTTTTGTAGATCATATCATCTTCTGTGATTTCCCTTCCACAAAAATGGAGACGTGCCTTTAAGCGCAACATGTCTTTGTTGAAGTCATTGACCTTTTTATAGTCAAGCAGGCGGATTCCATTCCACTGAACGGCCAGTTCTGGGAGTAAAGTGTCATGAATGTTCCCAAAACGTCCCTTAAGGGCATCCCACAATTCTTTGGGTGTCTTCAACTGAAGGTACTCCCAGCGTAGGCTATGATCAATATGTCGCCTCAGAAACATTAAGGTATTTGCTTTCATCTTCTTAGATAGTTCATCATCTTTGGGGTCGGTAATGGTGGCAGTGTAGTCTTTTGCCATAAAGGCGGTTTCCACATCGGAAACCCAACAATGGTACTCAAGTCCTTCTGAGTCCAAGATGTCAAATTCAGGTCGAGTTGGATCAGCCATCTACATAAACAAGAGAGAAGATATAAATTACGCAGTCATAAAGACATCCACGTAAATTATTTTCCAAAAATGTGAATTAGATTTCAAGACCAAGATTCGTAATTGTCACATTTTTTCTTTCGATGCTATGTGAAAATGCTTTATCACAGTAAGTGTGTATGGATAATGCACATGAATTTTCATTATCATGGCAAAACAGAATTGATATGTTGCATTCTAAAATTAACCATATAAAATAGAGCATATATAAAAATAAATTACATGGCATGCTCAAATTTCACACATATACAACAAATTATATGCTACACATAATAATTAGCAATAATATAGCATGACTAAAAAATAAAATACTAACGATAGCATAATATAAAGACATGCTTAGGAATAATTATATAGGCGTAAATAAAAAAATTCACAAAAGATATATATGGCATGTTCAAAATAAAGTATAAACTATAGCATAATTAAAACATGCTTAAACATAATTATGTAAAACATAAATAACAAAACATGCTCAAAAATTCTAATAAATAATGAAATATACCATAGTATGAAAATAAAAGAGAACATACTTGATTTCAAGAAAATAAAACAATCCTAGCGCACGCGCGTGTTGATGCAAGCGTGCGTAGCGATGTTTTTAGGTTTGAGAAAAACAAGGCTGCTTCCTCTCTCTTTGCAGCAGTGGGCCTTATTCTGTTTTTTTTTTTTTCTGGGCCAACTCTTTTCTTTGGGCCGGGTCACACCTTTTTCTTTCTTTTTTTCTTTTCCTTTCTCTCTTTTTTTTTTCTCTTTTTTTTCTTTCTTTTCCGCGTCTTCTTCTGGTTTGCAGGTGGCTATGTGACTGGGATCTGCTGCAGGTGGCTATTTGGTTGGTGCTGCGCTGCTGCAAGGTGCTGCGATGGAGGCTGAAGGCTGCAGCGCGAGTTGCTGGGTTGGGCTGGGAGCGAGACGCAAGGCAGAGGGGAGGCCGCGCCGGCGAGCAGGACGAGGGCAGAGGTTTGCGGCCTGGTGATGGAGGTCGGCTGATGGAGGAAGAGCTGGCCAAGAGGTCTAGGGCACCGGGACTTGGCCGGATTTGCGCGCCGAGGTTGGATTCGACTGAGATTTCTCCGGGACGGGTATGGTGCTTGCTGGGCTGTGCGGGCTCCGGCGGTGCAGGGCGGGAAGAGGGCGTCTGTGCGGCCGGAAGAAGGATCTGGAGGGGAGGAGGCCAATCTAGTCGGCTGTGGGTGCTGGGTTGCTGCAGCAGTCCACTTGGCGGTGTGCGTGCAGGTGGGAGGTCGCGCACGATTTGGGATGAGGCGGAGGTGTAGGTGCAGCGCCGTTGGGTTGGAGGCCCGTGGGGCTGGCGGCCGGTCTGGCCGGTGAGGTGGACGGGGATTGATTTTTTTTTTTTAATCGTTGGTGGCGGCAGAATAAGAAGAAAAAGTTTTGTTTTTTTCTTCTAGGGTTTTGATTTTTTCTTTGGCTATTGGCTCTGAGCGTGCTGATAACGTGTTAAAGTAAAATTGAGATGGAATTGATCTACTCATTTCATTTCATAGTCCCTTTATATAGGGATAGAATTACAACGGAAATATCGATTACATTAATGATACTAAATGCTGATTGATCCGTAATTGCACTGATTGATGGTAATCACTGATTCCTTGATTCCCTCTTCGTCAGTTGCTTTGACGAAGGCACACAATATGTTTTTCCTTTAACATCTTACAATATAATTTATCTATAACTTAACCGAATCCTAACTCAATTTCATACTTTCTCACTATTTTTATCTCTAACTTAACTGAATCCTAACTCAATTTCATACTTTATCACTATTTAGGTTGCCCCGAAGGACTTAACAAATGATGCAGTACAATTCATACCAAAGAATACCCACCAAGGCTCCAAATCATATACAGTAGGAATATAAGAAGTTTTGCACTCTATGAGACCATAACATGTTATGACATGAGCAACATGGTCACTCTTGTGAGGCAGTATGCCGCTTCTACCACCACAACTTGCTAGAAAAACAATTTAACGTTTTTAACAATATGACCCAAAATTCACTCAAACAATTATTTAGATCTCTCTCTTCAGAAGTGATATATTGATGGTTCCAAAATGGCAAAACCAATGAAGTAAGGCCTTAGTAATTTAGCATTACTAGTTTCTAATTAAGACCGAAAGAACTTCATTCTATTATGTATCGTTTCAAAAACTTAGGAACCAAGTGACTCGACCAAAAGAAAGGAAAATGTAGAAAATGTATCACTTCAAAAACTTAGGAACCAAGTAGCTCAACCAAAAGAGAGGAAGATGTAGCAAAAGGAAATGAACGTGGAGATGTATAGACCTAATTACCTAAAAGAAATTAGTCACATGAGTTTCGAAAAATAGTATGACACCTCCAAGTCCATTTCCTCTCGACCAAAATAGATGGTAAGACTGTTTTTTTTTTTTGAGAGGTTCTCTCCCAAGTGTTGGTATGCCAAACTAGAAACAACTGGGCCTAGCAACTCGAGCCCAGTCAACACAATTCTGAAAACCCAAAATCAAACCCAACTCATTAAAAAAAAAAAAAATCAAATCCATGAGTATAGTCTCGAGCACAGCTGATCATAACCCGTAAAGACCTTTCATTTTTGTCCCATAAAGCCTTAAACCCTCTCTGATATTTTTGTCACTCTCTTCCTCCGCCTCTCTTAAACCCTAAACCCGAAACCCTCTCTCTCGGGGTTTATCGATTCCACTCCCTTAAACCCTAAACCCCAAATTACACACAAAATGATGAGCATCGTGCTCCGGAGGTCACCCACAATATCCGCGACGCGGGCCGTCGCCGCCATCGAAACCCTACTGCTCAACCGCCTCTCATTTCCCGCCACGTCATCACCCGCACTTCCGGTAAATGGCGATCTAGGCGGCGGTGAGGCTAAGCCAGGGTTTCAAGTTCGGGACTTTCACGTTAAATCTGGGCCGTTGAATTTCCGGGCATCGCCAACGACTTTGTTCGGCGCCCAGGTGGCTTTGGACGACGACTACGACGAGTCGTCTAAATCGAGCGCGGAAGATGGGCTTGAGATTTCGAGGCTAGGGATTGATAAGGAGATTGTGTCTGCTTTGGCCAAGAAGGGGATCACCAAACTCTTCCCCATTCAGGTAATTTTATCATTTCCCCAATTTTATGTGCTCTGTTTCGTTTATGAAAGATTGATTGGGAAGTAACAAAGTGTTTAAATTTCGAAACTTTTTTTCGGAATATTGATGTGTTGTATTGGGGATTTTGTGTTGCGTAGAGAGCTGTGTTGGAACCAGCAATGCAAGGGCGTGATATGATTGGTCGTGCTAGAACTGGAACCGGGAAAACTCTTGCATTTGGGATTCCCATTTTGGATAAAATTATTAGATTCAATGCCAAACACGGGTTAGTTTCTTCAATTAGACCCTCATTTGTCACCAATTTCTTGCAAGTTTTTTTTCTGGTTTAATTTATGTTTGGTTGTATAGGCGTGGGAGGAATCCTTTGGCCTTGGTTATGGCTCCGACAAGAGAGCTCGCGAAGCAGGTTGACAAGGAGTTCCACGAGGCAGCACCTAGCTTGGATACTATTTGTGTGTATGGTGGTACGCCCATTGGAAATCAAATCAGGCAGCTTGCCGATGGTACTGATGTGGCTGTGGGCACACCAGGGCGTATTATTGATCTAATCGATAGGGGTGCGTTGAATTTATCCGAAGTTCAGTTCATTGTTCTTGATGAAGCTGATGAGATGCTTAAAGTGGGATTTCAGGAGGCTGTTGAGACAATCTTAAAGAGCTTGCCAAAGAAACGTCAGACCCTGATGTTCTCTGCTACAATGCCGCCTTTCATTAGAAGTCTTACTCAGAAGTACCTAAATAATCCAGCAGTTATTGATCTTGTAAGTATACATTTTCATTTTGGTCTTTTCTACTTCAGCCGTCATTAGTAGGAAACAATTTTGTTTGATTATGGTGCAAGAAAATTAACAGCTTGCATGTACTTTAGGTTGGGGACAATGATCAGAAATTAGCCGACGGAATTTCCCTGTATTCTATTGTTGCAGAATCATATGGAAAAGCATCGATCCTTGGACCACTTATAACAGTAAGTATATAATTTTCTTGTTTTGGGTTTTTTTGTAAACCTAGATTTTTTATTTTATTTATTTGCATAGGTTTGAGAATCTTGGTCTTGGTCTTTCAACATATGGTTGATCCTCACCATAAGATATTTGATTGTTAGGAACATGCAAAAGGAGGGAAGTGCATTATTTTTACTCAGAGAAAACGTGATGCAGATAATTTGGCATATGCCCTGTCAAGAAGCCATAAATGTGAGGCTTTGCACGGGGATATTTCACAACAGCAGAGGGAAAGGGCACTTTCAGGTTTCCGAGATGGGCGTTTCGATGTTTTAGTTGCAACAGATGTTGCTGCTCGTGGGCTTGATGTACCCAATGTTGATTTGGTGAGCTTTCTTTAGCTGTTCTCCTTTCGTTGTGTTTAATGTTTATTCAATAGATGTTCAATTCATCCTTAAATAATCTAGTTTTGTGTATGAGCATCTTGGTCCGTTGCCTCCATTTTATTGGTAATGATGTGATTAAAGCTTTGAAATGCTACCTAAATAGGCCCATATATGGTTATTGATGCGATGTTGTTATAGGATTAAATCAGGGACAAAGACTTCTACTAACATCAATTGTGCTTTCTATTTGTATGCTTAGGTGATACACTATGAGCTTCCAAACAATTCAGAGATATTTGTTCATCGGTCGGGGCGAACAGGTCGTGCTGGGAAGAAAGGTAGTGCTATCCTGATTTACTCACAAAATCAGGCCAGGAATGTCCAAATGATTCAACGCGATGTAGGATGCAGATTCACAGAGGTAAAGATCAATGTCATTTACATTATACCTTTATCTATAAGGTTGTGAAAATGGTCTGTCAAGATAACAAAAGTATGACTTGGATATCAAGTGTTTTTGGGAAAACTAATAGGTTAAAAAGTGGCATGATAAGTTAATAAAATCAGGATTTATGTACTAGTTAAATTTTCTTGATTAATAGTTACTAATTCACTTTGACCAAAGTAATACACGATCACATTTAACTTTCAAAAAAAAAAATTATCTCATTTAAGAGCGGTATCTACTAATTGAGCGCTCATGAACATGCACTCTGCCTATGTGCCTTTCCCCTTAGTTTGAGTCAAAGTGTGCAGCAGGTCTGATATGGTCCTCTTTAGGTTTTGTATGGGAGCTTCCTAACGTTTTGAATGCGTACACAGCTGTCTGACTGGTGTTTTTTCTTAGCATGAACTTTTTTATATATGTCGCAACTTAGACTAACTGCATTGGTTACTTTCTGTTCATCAGCTCCCCCGGATTGCTGTTGATAGCAGCAGTGCAAGCATGTTCTCTGACAGAGGTAGCAGCGGTGGTCATTTTGGTGGTTCCGGGGGATCTGGATATGGTCGTCCAGCAAACCGAGGTGGAAGCTTTGGTAATTCCGGTTTTGGCCGTTCTGGTGGTTTTGGTGGTTCTGACCGTTCCAGTGGTTTTGGAGGGTTTGGTGGTTCAGACCGTTCAAGCGGTTTTGGTGGTTCAGACCGTTCAAGTGGTTTTGGAGGGTTTGGTAGTTCTGATCGTTCAAGTGGCCGTTCAGGTGGTTTTGGAGATCGTTCCGGTGGTTCTAAGGGCTTTGGTGGGAATAATTCTAGCCGGTTTGGAAGCTTTGGGAAAGACAGTGGTTTCACAGGGTTTGGAAATTCTGACCGTTCAAGTGGATCGGGAGGGTTTGGTAGTTCTGATTTTTGATCAAAACGAGGGAGAAGAGCCTTCTGATTTTACTGAATGGTAAATCTAAAATTTAATTAGTTTTTGCCTTTCTGTCCTTTACCTTTGTTGCTTATGTTACTGGGTCGTTTAGTTTCTTTTAGTTGAAATGTTCCACCATGCGATTGTATGATGTTGGAGATTCTCACGTCTGCCTTGAATATCAGTTGGGAGGCTACGGGAGGCAGGAAGAAAAAGATTAGCTAGGAACATTTCATTTCATATTTCAAAGTGAATGATAAGAGGGGCATGTTGCAAAGTGGTGCACAGGCTTCTGCAAGCTTCTAATTATTCTGAAGAAGTCTGATATTTTGCTGTTGATATTAAATCCATAAATTCCAGTATGAAACGAACCACATATGGAGAAGAGGGCTCTCATGTAATTTATCTTATTTGTTTACATTAACGATTGATCTTTTATTTGAAGTCTTAGATAATGCTCGAGTATGGTATCTTTTATTTGAAGTCTTAGATAATGCTCGAGTATGGTAGTTTACTCGGTACTTTCGCAGTGTAAAGATGTTCAGAGTCTGAAATGGGCTAATGATTTGCATTGTTCAGACTACAGAATTAATATGTGCAGTAAGCACCTGAATTTCTTTGGCAGCAAGTTAGATCCGAAATTGTTTGGCCGTCTTACAGATCATAATCGTTTAAATGCTTTATCAATTACAGCTATTTGCCCATTTAATTTTTTAGATCACATGAAGATGATGAAGTGAGTTCATGCTTGCTTCACTAAGAGCGAAAAATGAAACCTCATTTGAAATCAATGTCAGGACTCGAAATGAGTGATTAGTTTCAAATATTAAAGCCAACTATTGTAGAATTCAAGGTACATATATGGTAGAAAGCATCTGCACGTACTTTATACAAATTTTAGCAATATAAATCTCTAAGCTTGTGTTAATTTACTGAACTTAATTTATGAACTCAAGTAACCCCATTCTGAATGGAGAATATGATATCGGGCCTTAACGGAAGGCCAGATCAAAACCTAAAAAAGCTAAATTACATGATATCTCAGAATCTTGATGTTCTTCGATTGTTGAAGGTCGCCGGGGCACTGAACTTTTGGTGTCTTCACATTTCTTTGACAAAGGCCCTCCAGACAAACCTGAGTTTCCTTCTTTTGGAATGTGTCTAATTGTTGGGCATGTGGTATAGGCCCCTGAAGATGGTTATGGGGCACATTAAAGTATGCAAGGAAATTGAGTTGTGCTAAATTGCCGGAGATCTTTCCTGCGAGCTGGTTTTGGGAGAGATCCAATGACTCACGAGAAGTCAAGTTCCATAATGATGAGGGGGTGAGACCAGTTCTTCTTCTTCTTCTTTCTTCTCCCAATAATGATGAGAGAGAAGTCATATCATGGGAGTTGATGGAGCGGTACAAGAAATAAAAGCAATGTTAACTGAAAGACTTATTGTTATATCTGGTTTATGTCTAGGCTAAGATAGCAGTTAGGCAGCCCAGCCTCAAGGTTTTTAATTTGATATATATAGAACAAAAAGTACTGAAGACAGTGTGAAGCTTAATAGTTATTACACCAGAGTCCCAGACTCGGTCAATCTGCTTAAAATACAAACCTAACAAACAAATATACCAGAACACAAAACATAATGCATATGAACAACATGATATTAGCTCCAATGCTGCTCTAAACACTAGGAACATGAAGCTAATGTTCAAGAACAGGGCTCTAATAAACATGAGGTCTAAGTTCTGAGTCCCCTCCATTGCCTTATGCCTCTCGGTTACCTCCTCCTGCTGAATGTCTCTACAAACCAGTCATGCTTCTTGGTTGTCCAAAAGTCCCCCCCCAACCACTCCAACTATTAGACCAGCAACAACTCCAGGCAGAACCACAAACCAATCTAGTTCAATTTGAAATCTAGAGTCTTCGTCTTGTTCAAAGCTTGATGTTTGTGGTGTTGTGCTCTCAGAATCTTCACATTTCTTTGGCAAAGGATTTCCACACAAACCTGAATTTCCTTGGTACATATCCTCTCGGAATGTATCAAATTGTCGACCTTGTGGAATGGGCCCCGAAAGATGATTATGGGATACATTGAAGTATGAAAGGAATGTCAGTTGCGCCAGATCACCGGGGAGCTTTCCTGAGAGCTGATTTTGGGAGAGATCCAGCGATTCAAGAGCAGTCAAGTTCCCCAAAGAAGAGGGGATGGGACCAGTGAGAGTGTTGTTGGAAAGATCGAGCAAAAGAAGCCCTCTTAGATTCCCAATGATAGCTGGAATCTCTCCTTCAAATTTGTTACTTGAGAGGTCTATGAGTCTCAGATGATTAGGGGTCTTGAAATACTTCAATTTCACACCTTTGCTAAAAACTGTAATCTGGTAATCATAGTAGTACACACCTACATTCTCCTCGTTGTAAGGGGAATTGACGTATATTTGCTCGCTTACATTAACAGATTTCATGGCATTCCAGTTCTCTAAGTAGTCGGAGGGCAACATACCTGAAAAACCATTGCTAGATAAATCAACAATGGACAGCTCAGGGAACTCATGGCTACTTGCAGGCATTCCAATTATGCCATGAAATGCATTAGACCCCAAAATGAGAACTTTTAATTGTTGAAGCACTCCTAACCAGGAAGGGAAGGTATCACTGATCTGATTATTTCTCAAATTAAGAAACATCAACTCAGGACAATTGACAATTGATCTTGGTAGCTTCCCTTGTAGCTGATTATAACTCAAGTCAATCACTGCCAAATATGTACATCTGTTTGAACCTATTCGAGGAATATCCCCGTGAACAGAATTGTTCTGCAGTTTCAATATGTAAAGATCTGTGAGATTCTCAAAACATTGGGGAATCATGCCATTCAGGTTGTTGTTAGACAAATCAAGAATATATAAATCCCTCGCTTTGCAGAATGTTGCTGGAATTTCTCCTGCGTATTCATTGTTTGAAACAGAATAGAGTCCCATTGACGGCCCTGGAATTGGCAATGATCCTCGTAACATGTTAGAGTCAAGCTCTAAAAACTTTAACCGAGGCCATGGAATGATGACTGGATTTTCTTCAAATCCAGTTAAGTGGTTGTGAGAGAGGTTCAGAAACAACAAAGTTTCACTAGCTGAATTCCACATCCATTTTGGTATTTGGCCGTGAAGATTGTTTTCAGCCAGATCTAGATCCACCAGCCCACTAGTGTATTTCAAAAATTCCGGAAACTCCGTTAAGTTGCATGAACCCAATCCTAGTACTTTAAGCTTTGGAGGAATAGCAGTAAATCCAGTTTTGATATGCACAGATAACTTGTTGAGCGACAAACGAAGTATGCTAAACTTTTCGAGCTTGGAAAACTCATCGAATTCAACATACCC
Organism: Rosa multiflora; assembly: GCA_002564525.1. Lineage (NCBI taxonomy): Eukaryota > Viridiplantae > Streptophyta > Magnoliopsida > Rosales > Rosaceae > Rosa > Rosa multiflora. The sequence continues at coordinate 111,311 of BDJD01002410.1, read as the reverse complement.
GCTCAAGTTATTTGAGTCGAGGTAAAAAGTTTCAAGATTTCTAAGCTCGAGTAGTGACCTGGGAATCGTTCCTTGCAGATTGTTGCATCCTGCGTCTAATGAAATTAAATGGGTCAACTGCCCAAGGCAAGATGGGATTTGACCAGTTATTTGATTTTCGTACAAGGATAATATCGAAAGTTGTGTCAGATTAGCCAAGCAACACGGGATTTCACCAGTTATTTGATTGTAGCTCAAGTGTAATTGCACAAGTTGCGTCAGATTAGCCAAAAAACATGGGAAATCTCCCCTTAAGTTGGTATCAACAAGGGACAAATTGTTAAGTCTGGTCAACTTTCCAACCCAAGACCAGGAATCAGTATCTTGGCCACTGAAAGTACCGTTGTTGGAAAAAAAGTTGGAAAGATCAAGGAAATTGAGCTGGGTAAGGTTGGAAAGTGAAGATGGAACATGGGGATAAAAGTTACAGTATGCTATGTTCAACAAATTTAAGGCAGGAAGGTCTCCGATTGAAGCAGGTAGATGACCGGAGAAATTGGTTGACCGCAAATTCAGTATCTTCAAGGGACTGCTCTTGTTAAGCTCTTCAGGAAAGTAACCGGTTAGATTGCGGTTATAGGCCAAATCAAGTACTTGCAAGTTTGGTAGGTGGAAAATGCCTACTGGGAATTGCCCCTCCAAGTGACATTCTTGAAGACGGAGAGATGTGAGAGTAGACATATTCACCAATGTATTAGGCACTGTGGAGCCTATCTCTACCCAACTAAGATGAAGTTGTTTAATGTTGGTCAAGTTCTGAACTAGGCTTCCGAAGTTGGCCATTTTGGGATGAGACTCGTAACTAGAAGACTGATCAAAGTCATCGTAAGTAGAAGACAGATCAAGGGCAGACAGCTTGGATAGATATGAAATTTCTGATGGAATTTGGCTAGAAAATGAAGACATTGATAGGTTGAGATATGTTAGACTAGTAAGATCATGGCCTAACCTGGATGGTATTTGAGAGTAGCTGAAGTTGTTGTCAGAGAGGTCAAGCCTCTGCAACTGAACAAGTTGAAAAAGACTACTGTTGGAGTTGATGGAACCATGAAGATAGCTGCTGGCGAGGTCAAGGCCAATAACATGGCCAGAGTGGTGGTTGCATTCAACACCATCCCATGAACAACAGTTACTCCTTGGAGGATCTCCTTCTAGCCTACCCCAATATGCAACTTTCGGATAAGCAAAGGGATCTTGGGAAGCAGACTTGTTTATCGTGAAACTAGCTTTGAATTGCAACAAGGCAGAGCGCTCATCATCGTGGCAAAGTGTCTGCGTTTGTACAAAAGAAAAACAGCATGCAGCATTAATGAGCAACAAGAAGATAATGAGAAATTATTAGGTGGTCCTGGACTACCACCTGACACTGCTGACATGGTGGTCCAAACCAATAACTTTAAGACATGTGGACTGTAGTTAAAATGTTAACCACATAAGCTAATAGAAGGAATAACGTCGTTCGGGAGAGTTGCCCAACCAACTACTCGTCTTGATCATCTCCCCATAGGCCCACCGCAAACGGCGACCACAGACCCACCGCAAACGGCGACCACAGGTCGTGAAACCACAACAGCGGCGGCGGCGGCAACCGGCACCAGCACTACTACCCCCCAATGACGCCGTATCGGTCCTTGTCCTTGTCAGCTTCGTTCAAAGGCTGCTGCTGCCTCTTCCTGCTCTTCTCCTTCTTGGCCCTCCTGGTCCTAGCCATCGTCCTCGTGATAATCTTGGCTGTGAAACCCAAGAAGCCGCAGTTCGATCTCCAACAAGTAGGAGTCCAGTACATGGGCATCAACTCACCCAATCGCACCACCGACCCGAACCCGGCCTCCTCTGCCTCTCTCCCTCAGCATTCGCCTGCTCTTCTGCGTCGAGAACCCCAACAAGGTCGAAATCAAGTACAGCGAGTCCAGGTTCACTATCATGTACCACGGCATCCCTTTGGGTGAGGCCTCCGACCCCGGCTTCTTCCAACAAGCCCACAACATCAGGCAGGTCATCGCCACCATCACCGTTGATCGCGCCAATCTCATTCAGGCCGACGCCGCCGATTTAATCCCCGACACCTCCCTCAACAACCGGGTCGAGCTCCAGGTCTTGGGTGACGTCGGCGCCAAGATCCGCATCTTGAACATCGATTCTCCAGGGTGGAAGGCGACGGGGCCGATTCGATCAAGACATTCGATCAAGGTTGATCAAGGTTGCGATGCACTGCCATCAGTTACAGGAGAGACGGAGTTAACGATGTCACAAACCATTTAATTCCTCTTACTAATACTATACACGTGTCATTTTTCCATTAGTCCGGACCACCATGTCAGCAGTGTCAGGTGGTGGTCCAGGACCACCTAATAATTTCTCAGAAGATAATATACCGCACAGAAAAGAAGCCCAACAAGGATGATCCCATTTCCGTTCCCATGAAAAATTCTGTGCTCTTTGTATATGTGTATGTAGGTTTGTGGGTTTCACATAACAGAGAACTGAAGACCCTTTTATAGACAAAGAAAAGGGCATCTTCCGTGAGGTGGGATGTTAAACTGGAAATCAAAGTCAACAGAAAATTTACGACGGCAAAGTCGGGTTGTTTTATAGGAGTCAAATTTGCTAACCACATAAACTCAGGGGTGGTGATATCACCACTGTATATCCAGCTGCCACGTATTACTCTCACTAATTTTAATAATGATCTTTTTCTTTAGTACATTTTTCTCTCACCGCGTTTCTTCCGTGAAGATCTTTTACAGACTCACTTTGTTATTGCTGAGAAAATTTTCTGAGTGCTACTCTTCCACTACCTCTTTGAGTTTATTGTAATATGAATTTCAAGAAACTATCGTTGCTAATATGTTCTTTTTCTTTCTGGATTTCCATATTTTGGATTAGTGCACGAGACCAAAGAGTGTATGAAGACGAATAAGAAGAAGAAGACGACTTCGAGTTCGGGTCGTTTCAGAAATCCGCCGATGAGGTTTTTCCAGGTCTTCAACCACAACCGTATAAGTCAACGGGATCTAAACAACACCGACGACGCCATGCTGTTGTTGTCGTTGTCCACGTCCGCCGGTTTCGTCTCCTTCCCATTGCAATTTGCAAGAATAGCAAGTCGACCGGAGAAGAAGATAAACCAAAACCAAACTCATCTCCTGGGTTTGCTTGATGGTGATCAATCCAAAAGAATAAAGAAATCTCGATAAAAGCTTTTCATTAATTACATCAAATATTAATAGAGAACTATTCAATTTCAACAGACGCGAAAAGTCTGGTGTTTGGACATCAATCTCCAATTTGCTTTCCCTTTCCTTGTTGAAATGTTTCTATGCAATTTCGGTTTGGGTTATCATGGAGAAAATTTTGTTGGAAGAGGTTGGGTATATATAGAACATAGTTTGAAACTTTTGAAATAATGAAATAATTTGCTTTACTCAAAATCGAATCCCAAAACTGAGATCTCTACCTCTGTGATATGTTTCAGGGTTTGAATATTATTAATTGCTTTTTATTTTATTTTTTTATTTCTCTCTCACATTAACTGTTGACCACATTAATATTATTAATTTATTAATGCTAACTCTAAAAACTTAACCATGGGCTCCAAATCCTCTGTCCCCAATTCCTGTCTTCTTTTTTGTCCCTCCGTTAACATGTTCTTCCATTAACATGTTGACTGGAAATTATTCTATGCACCGACAGTGCAAGTGACCCAACCCTTATAAAATAATCTCAACCCTTGATATTTATTATCAACTTTATTTTTAATAAACAAAAAGTATATTTAATGCAATCTAACCATTCATTTATGTTGGTGCAAGTGCACGGCGGTGCTCTGAATAATCTCTCCATGTTGACATGTGTCAATTTATGCCAACTCACTTAACAGTCATCTAACTCTGTTAACTGGCATTTAAAAAAAAATCTAAATAAAAATCTAATTACAGAAAAAGCAAAAAACGCAGGATGCAATTCCAACTTGAAACTTCTTCGAGTTCTCTCTCTACTTCCCAGAAAAGAAAATTAATGAATCCTTTTTTTGCTTTTTGTTCAGTTCGGTCACCTTCACATTTCTCATCTCTTTTTAGATGGGTCAATCTGGTTTTGCTTCTTATGCTGGAGATTTTGGTTTTGCTCAAATTCAATTTCAGCATCGAAGGGGATTGAGTCTTCATCCGGGTTGTCTTCCTTGCGATTGTTCTAGAAATGGATCGCTCTATATATTTTATATCATTTGGTTGCTTTGATTTGATTTTGCTAATGGATTTGTATAAAATCTGGGTTCTTGTTGGAATCTGGGTTCATGTTGACATCTAAGTTCATGTCGGAATCTGGGTTCATGTTGCATCTAAGTTCATGTTGGAATCTGGGTTCATATTGAATTGACGAAGTCAAAAGAAGCTTATGTAATCTTAGTAAAGTTCAAAGAATCCAACCATGATTAACATGGGCATGGAGGAAAAAAAATCTAGAAATTGAAATAGTCAGCTTGTCTGGATTTGCCGTGATTTTCATCGCTGACAAGATGTATAGCAAATGTTAAGCATAATTGCTTTAGAGGTCAGGGATTCATACGGATGTGTTCTTCAAGTTGTTGGCGTTATATACAGGTCGAGATTCCATATGAATCTGAGAGAGATAGAGAGAAGATGAGAACTGCGTCTGTTTTTCATACTTTTTTTTTTTGTCAAACTCAATTTTTCATAGCTGTTAGTTTGCTGTTAGAAAGAGATAGAAAGAAAAGGATTTAAATTTACTCACCGCCTTTAATATCACTCCGTATACAGTTGACACGTGTTGCATAATTTAATTATGGTTAAGTCTTTAAAATTAGTGTTAATAAATTAATAATATTAATGTGGTTAATGAAGAGAGAGAAATAAAAAGAAGCAATAATCTCTTTCTTCCTTCTGCATTCAAACCCAGAAACATATCAGAGATGTAGAGATCTCAGTTTTGGCCTTTTGGGATTTGATTTTGAGTAATGCAAATTATTTCATTATTTCAAAAGTCTTAATACTATACTGATTACCCAGCCTCTTCCAACGAAAACCCAAACCAAAATTTGCATTGAAACATTTCAAACCAAAGGGAAAGCAATTTGGAGATTGAGGAGCTGACGTCCTTTTGCTTGGTAGCCAGTAACAGTTGACGGTGTTGTATAAACGAAACATAATCAAGCTCATCGGAATCAGCAGCCAATTTGGAGAGGTTATCTACCATTTCAATTAGGGTTATTATCACAAATTATACCTGAATTATACCTCAATCTTATCGATAGTACTTGAACTTTAATTTTGATCACAACTAGTACCCGAACTTTTCAATTTCATTTTAAATGGTACCTAGAGCCACCTCTGGTCACTATTCCGACTAAAAACGACATAGGAGCCGATCATAGTGATGATTTTTAATGATTTCGAGGGTTGCGATCATATATAGTGATGATTTTTTGGTAATAAACTTGTCTTGAACTTGTTTTTTTTTGTTTTTTGTTTTCTTAGATTTGGCTTTTTTGGCTGGAATAGTGACCGAAGGTGGCCTTAGGTACCATTAAAAATGAAATCGAAAAGTTCAGGTACTGGTTGTGATCAAAATTGAAGTTCAGGTACCATTGATAAAATAGAGGATAAGTTCAGGTATCATTTGTAATAATAACCATTTCAATTCAGATAATCAAATGAATTGAGCCTGCAATTTAGATCACCAATTCTAAAAAGAAAAAGCTATGGGAAATCAAGCTCTTTTGAATTTGAAAGGCTGGGTTCGAAAACGTAGCACAGTGGGGTTCTTCCCAAGAGAGGATTCAAGCAAATTGGTTTCGGTGAGATGAGGAGGCTACAATTGCAGACTTCAGTTTTTTGTGGGGTGCAAGAGAGAGAAAGAGGGGAGAGAGAGTAATTTTAATTTTTAATTGAAAATTTATTATTACTAACCATAGTTAAGTTATAATTTTTTTTTTTCCGGAAGAAAACCATAGTTAAGTTTTAATATACGTGGCATATGTTTATTACTCAGTAATGAGCAAATTTGTATCCGAAAGAAAAAGGCTAAATGAAGTTAGATTGCTGTTAGTTGTCTTAGGTGGCAAGACACGTGTCAAAAATTGATTAGGAGACAGGGGAGGAGACAGAAAATTGAGGATAGAAGATTTGAAGCCTTAACCATGGTTAGATTGTGCAACACGTGTCAAATGAGTGGTGGTATCACCACCAGAACCACAAGCACGATTAACGCGGCGAAGTATTATGCACCCTCGCATTTTCGTAAATAACTCCAACTCCAGGCACACAAAAAAACACTGAAACATCAAACACCGAATGATGGCAGTTTCCTTTGGGTGGGTTTCTCGTTTTGTTTTGAATCATCCCCCAGCGCCAAACAACTACCACAACTCCCTGATCAATCAATTAGTGCCATACCCACTACACATTGAGATTTTTCAAAAACACAATCATTTTTTCCTATTTTTTTCTTTTGATTTATGAAAAACTAAGTCTAGAATTTTGTACTCAGACGACATTTGTTTTTCTAAAAGCCTATCCTTTTGATCTCCAGTTGAGTTATGAAAATGACGAACTGATTATATGGTAAGATGCAGCTGAAAAACTTAAGAAAAAAAAAAACTTTTTATAGGGTAATTATTTGAATTTGCATATCTTAAATAATTTAGAATATCAAATTGCACATCTTAGGTGAGTTAGTGTTGACACAAGTGAGTTGTCTAGTTTCAGAGTTCTGATTGGCTTGACGAGAGGTGAGATGTCAAAAATTCACTGCTCCTGCGTTTGTTGTTTTTGCCACTTAGTTGTAGTGTCAGTTTGGAGTAAGTCATTATAGAGTTCCAGTGTGAAGTCTAGTGGTCATTTCTGTGTAAGAGATGTTGCCTAAAACTCATTGTAAGCAATTCATTATTAATGAAATTCTTATTTGATCAAAAAATAAAATAAAATTGCACATCTTAAATGGTTTAGATTTTAGATTGTCAATTTGCATGTTCTCCGTTAATTTCGATACTTTTTATTCAAATTGATTTCATGTGGTAGTTACATAACTGGTGTCTTTATTATTTCACGTCATACTCTTATTTAAATTGACGAATATATCACTTACGTATATGATCAGTCCGGCTTTGAGGATGGTTGGTACTTAAACAGTTAGAACACCAATTAAATTGACAATATTTGTAAAACTTAGTCTACGTTGAAGGAAAATCAATTTTGTGTGCCTATTCAAACTAGGATTAGTTTCATGGTTGTAATAGTAGAGAATGTTTTAGAATTCTTAATCCTACTCAGATTAGTTTTCCTCGTAACATTAGAACATGCACTTTGTAATCCCTATATATAAGGATCCTATTCTCAATAATGAAACACAATTCTCTCATCAATCTCTATCAAATCTATCATTCTTAAACACGTTACCAACACGAGCCCTAACCTTAAGATCAAAAATCCAAAACCAGAAAATTCTTCAACATCACCTTTTCACCGTTGCATCTAGCCCTTGATAGACTAGCCGTTGTTGCCCACCTGCGCACCACTGCACTGCATGCTACCCCTACAGCCCTTACGCACCTGTGTGCAGCCTACTGCCCCTGCAGCATCTCCGCACGCCTGCTGCCCTTGCAGCACAGCAGGACGCTCGTTCCTGTGCAGATCAGCCTGCTTGCAAGCCCCGAAACATCTTGATAGGGACCTTAGATCAAAATGCTTCCTTCATTAAAGTTGTTCGACTCTGTGTCTTCTATCGGACCTCCGAATTTCAACCTTATTGGAGTTGTTTTGAGACCTGTACACCAATCGAAGTGAAAGATATTACGAGGCAAATATGCTATGAATTTCAACAAAAATTCCTTGAAAACCGCTGCTGCCACCTTCAAGCATTGCTGCAGCAGCTCCTAGCCCATGCTAGCCTTATCTGCGTGCCTTCCCCTGCAGCGCCTACGCGCCCCTGTGCATGCATCCGTCGGCCAGCTCCTCGGCTTACCTCGGCCAGACCTGTATCGGCCACACAGCAGGGATTGAAAGATAGTTTGCAATCCCCGACTCACGATCGATAGCACGACTGCATCAAAACGTGAGTGTATTGAGAACTTCAAGTTCCGAAATTCATGAGTAAGTTTTCACAAGTAAGTTGTTCCCGTTTTTGAAATTTAAATTTACTTTTCTTCGGGGACTTACAAAATCCCTTCTTCTACATCCCACCTTTATGTAACGTGGGTTCGATTTACTGAAAGCGAAATCTTGGGGATTCATGCTACATACAAACTAAGGGCATTCATAATCTTCTGACTAAGAGCGTCCGTAAGCATCGATTTTTACGAACTAAGAGCGTTAGTAGGCTACGGACTAAGAGCATTTGTAAGCATAAAGATTTGACCATATAAACGTCATTGGTTTCAATCCAAATCCAAAAATTTGGAAACTATCAACAAAGATAATGATTATAACTCTTTCTCACTAGGCGTACTCAAGAGTAATTGTGATGTCTAGAAAAAGTTTGAACTGAGAGAACGGTTTTAAAAGTGAGCAACACTCCACCAAAATCTGGCCTTACCTTACCTGGTCACAACCAAATTGGAATTACCAAACGGATTGAGTAACTACTACTTGTCTAAGCTTGATTATTCTTTTCGTATTAAATTTAAAAACTTTGACGTAATCATTAGCTTTCATTGAAATAAAGTGTCGATTTTGATTCGAACTTTATTCATTTAAGTATGTTTCCCGGAGAGCTAGAATGCCTCGTGGATAATGCTACTACGCACACCATACTTCGAAATAAGCAGTTATTTCTTGAGATGACGCCTACTCGATCTTTAGTGACTAGGATGGCAGGGTCATCTAAATTGATTCATGGTCAAGGACCAGCTCAATTCTTGTTGCCACATGGCATAATCATTAATGTCACTGAAGCTCTCTACGCCCCTAGGGTTGAAAGAAGCCTTTTGAGCTTCAAAGATATAGGAGCCAATGATTTTCATGTGGAAACACATTGCGAGAATGGACAAGAGTTCCTTTGCATCACCTCTAATGACTACGGACATAAAAGTGTCTTAGAGAAACTTATGTGTCGTTCTAGTGGGTTGTATGCAACCACTATTTGAATAATTGAATCCAATCATGTTATGAGAGATGATTTATGAGATTCTGACACATATAGGTTTTGACATGACCGTTTGGGACACCCAGGTCGTGATATGATGATCCGTATATTAAAGACTTCACACGGACATTCATTCTTCATAACGAAGAGAAGTAAAAACCAAAAATTGGTTCGAGGAGATGCACCTGCTCCTCATGGCACCAAGACTGTGCAAGACCGGTCACTTAGGGCTGACGCCGTCTACCCCCTACGGCAACAACATGGCTTTGACGCCATGGACCATTGTTTGACTCCTCCTCCTTCTTCTAAAGTCAAATGTGACTTCATGGCTTAACCAAAATTCTCATTGGTTGTTTCTCAAGCCCTTCATTCATTCTGCAAAGCCTGCTCTTTAGCAAAATTAGGATCGAGACCATCCTATGCAAATGACACTAAAGAAAATATACCATTCTTGCAGAGAATCCAAGGTAATATTTGTGGACCTATTCAACCATCATGCGGACCATTTAGATATTTTATGGTGTTGGTTGATGCATCGACATGTTGGTCACATGTCATGCTATTGTCCACAAGGAACGCTGCATTTGCTAAACTCCTAACCCAAATTATTAAGTTAAGGGCTCACCACCCTGATCATCCTATTAAGTTTATAAGATTAGACAATGTTGGGGAGTTTACATAAAAAACTTTTGATGATAATTGCATGTCCATTGGGATTGAAGTTGAACATCCTGTTCCTCATGTTCACACCCAAAATGGTCTCACAGAAGCCGTCATTAAATGACTACAAATGGTCGCTAGAGCATTGGTAATGCGCACCAATCTCCCTATTTCTGCTTGGGGCTATACAATATTGCGTGCAGTTGTGCTTATTCGTCTGAGGCCTACTGCCACTCAACCCTTTTTTGCGTCTCAGATGGTGACTTGGTATGAGCCTGATGTCTCACACTTACACATATTTGGGTGTGCAGTTTATGTGTCAATTGTGCCGCCAAAGCGCACCAAAATGGGTCCTCATAGACGATTAGGCATTTATGTTGGATATGATTCTCCAATGATTGTCTGCTACTTAGAACCCTTGACAGGTGATCTCTTCATCGCTAGATTTTCGGATTGTCACTTTGATGAGATAGTTTTCCCGTCATTATGGGGAGATAAGAACATAAATGTTCAACAGGAACGACAGGAATTGTCGTGGTTTGTCCCCACTCTGTCTCATCTTGATCCCCAACCGCACAGTCCGAAAATTGAAGTGCGGAGAATTTTCGATCTTTAGAACATAGCAGAATCGATGCCTGATGCGTTTTCTGATATCGCTAAAGTGACTAGATCACATATATCTGCTGCGATTGATGTCCCTAAAATTAGAGGACATGACGCCATCTCAAGGGCAATTGAGCATGGCGCCAACTTCCCCTCTCACAGTGATGGTGACATTGTGGCTAGACCCATAGCTCCTGCCAGGAAGCATGTGTAATAACCCGAAACTTAGTATCACTGTAGAGCACTCTAAGATACCTTAAACTTAGAAATAATCCAAGTATCTTCTAAGCATTTTTTTTCCGTTTGGAAACCGATGATACCACATGCTATACTTACAAGTTATATAGGTAATTTTTTTTATATTAGAGTTCTAGTAAACTTTCTAAAATACGTTAGTTCGTATTACTTGTGTACACTCAATATTTGTTTTCAAACTCAAAATTATTAACTATGTTATTTTTGTGATGCATGTCATTTTAGTACTAATTATTGCTATTTTTTTTACCTTAAGAAAGCACTAAAGTTCTTTACTTATTAATTGGGTAAATGTGCATATGGATGTGTGTGTGTGTGTACATACATATATATATATATATATATATATATATATATATATATATTTAGCAAGTGGATTTATGATCTGATTTATGCTTTCTTTCTTTTATTATTTTTTTTAATTTTATCTTATCCTTTTAATCATTTAACCTAAATAGTAATTAGTCACTCACCTTATAATAATTAGTCACTTACTTATTTTATGCTTAATTCTAGCCTATATAAGCATATGATCTGATCATACTTCCTACAAGCTTGAAGATCAAATGCAAAATTGATCTAAAACTCCCTTAGTTGAAGAGAAAACTCAACTAGAAGTTCTTCACACAAATCCTTCATCCTTTTTCTCTTTAGAAGCTCCATTTCATCACAACTTCAAAAATTCATATCTCCCTCATTTCTTATCCATTTTCTACAAACTTTATATCAATTTGAAGCTTAGGACCTCTACTTCTGATCTGGAAAGTTTGAGAAGTAATGGTAAAATACACAGTACGTAATTACTTAGACATCAAAGGACAGTATCAAAAATATCGGTTTCTGCACTGTTATGGTTCTTCACCATTTCTGGACTATATCACTCTGATCTGGACTACATGACTTATTCCATTGAATTCCTTGTGAAAAACCCTTTGAAATGGTGTACTCAATTGACTAATTCGCACTTGTGATGGACAACATAACACATCTTGAAGTTTGATGACTCTAATAGGAGAAACATGAACATCGTTGATGAACTTCAATGGATTTGGACATAAGGACTGAAATACTAACTATAATATAATTTTGTTAAATTGTTTATAGTTACTTATTTAATGCTTGTGCTTTATTATTACCTATTTTACTTGATTTCAATTATGTATAAGCTTCTTTTTAATGTTTATACTAACTATAATTTAATTTTGTTAAATTGTTTATAGTTA
>BDJD01002410.1:56244-99425 GCA_002564525.1 Rosa multiflora | reverse complement strand
CTAGTGAATTTACTTATTTGTGTTATACAATTATGTTACACATGTTTTCATATGAGATTATTCCTAAGTATATGTATCTATATGTGTGTATACATATACATATATTACGATCTATAACTCATAAAGATTGTATGTTGTGAATTTGATTATGTCTGAGAAGTACAATTGTGAAGCCGGGTGTTATCTACTACCCCGTGCTTAAGTGAATTACTTGTAAATGTGTTTTGGTGTTATGTGGAAGTTAAGCTGTGGGCCCTAGTCCCTTCAGATAGTGCACTATTATACTCTTAGGAATGATGCTTACTTTGAGTATACATACTTTGATAGTGTCCTTGGTATGCTGCGGCTTACCCGTGCTTTGGTATTATGGACCCTAGCACTTGGATTTATGATTTGTTACCAGTCAACCTGGCTTTCCCGTGTTTTGGTATTATGGACTGGATTTTTGATTTGTTACCAGTTAATCTGAAAATTCACTAAAAAGAGAAGTGTACTTATATTATTTTGATCAAATATCTGTCTGCGATATATATTATCAATATGTTATGGTGCTAAGTGAAAAGAGAATCAAGCATGTATTGCTTAAAGTTTATTTCACATATTAATGCTGCAATATTTGTTGGTTCAATAAGGAGATGTGATTAAATGATTTATTACCAGTCTCATAAACCATTCACACGAATGAATATATTTGTATATATGTGTGTATGTATTGTGTGTATATATATACATATTTAAGAATTCGTATGAACATATAAATGGTTCTTAGTACATTTTAATTGGTTGTTCAGTTTTGATTTCTTATAAGACACATTAATATAAGAATGTAAGTTGTGTACTTACTGGGCTTGTGTTGCTCATGATGCTACACCTTCTTGTTTTCAGGTATTGAGTAGATGCTTGGGGAAACGGGATGAACCTACTAGATAAAATAATATTTTTCTACTACTATTTCTAGTGAATACCTGTACTGATTCGAATTTTGCTTAACTTTGGTTATGTAAATATATTACCGATATTTGTTTTCTAATAAAAGTACTATTCAAACATGTATATAATTTCTTTTACTTCCTGTTGATTTATTCAAGAAGAAAATTTTATTTGTTTTGACTCACGTCACAAATTCACGAGCCATATTTCAGTACAATATTGGCCTTGGATTTGGGGGCGTGACAGCATGGGATGCCTATAGGTTCGATGGATTCTCGCCAAGAAAGAAAGCGAGTTTAGCACAAAATAATCCATTAATTATCGATGTAAATAATCCATCTCATGAGGATATTCCGGATTATGGTTATGTCCAAGAGACATCAATGGGGGACGCTCCAATGTCAGAACCAATTCCAGAGAATAGAGAGATCTCCATGAATAACACTAGTGTACATAGATGATGGATAGAAATTCTATGGCTATTGAAAATGCATTTGCATATCATGTTGCAAAAGGAATCATAGAATATGATGATATCGAACCTCGCTCTGTCGAAGAATGTCAACGAAGAGCGGATTGGCCTAAATGGAAAGATGTGATCCAGGCTGAATTGGATTTACTAGCAAAGAGACATGTATTTGCGCCTATAACGCAGACACCCCCAGATGTAAAACCTGTTGGCTATAAATGGGTCTTTGTTAGAAAACGTAATGAGAAAAATGAGGTGGTTAGATATAAAGCCCGTCTCGCGGCGCAAGATTTCTCACAATGCTCTGGAATCGACTACGAGGAGACGTATTCTCCCGTAATGGACGTTATAACGTTCCGCTACCTTGTCAGTTTGGTAGTTTCCGAAAAACTTGACATGCAGCTTATGGATGTGGTTACAACATATCTCTATGGGGATCTATATATGAAGGTCCCAGATGGACTTCAATTACCCAAGTTAAGTGGCTCTAAACCACGGAGCGCGTTTTTAATAAGATTAAAACGCTCACTATATGGATTAAAACAATCCGGACGGATGTGGTATAACCGTCTAAGTGACTACTTGATTGGGAAGGGATATATTAATAATGAAATATGTCCATGCGTGTTCATTAAAAGAACAAATTCCAGAATTGCAATCGTAGCAGTTTATGTCGATGACATGAACCTAATTGGAACTCTAGATGAGTTAAAGGAAACTACTAAATATTTGATATCTGAATTTGAGATGAAAGATCTTGGGGAAACACGGTTTTGTCTCGGTTTAGAACTTGAGCACCGTAGTGATGAATTTTGATCCATCAATCTACATATACTCAGAAAATTCTAAGGCGCTTTAATGAAGATAAAGCAAAGCCTGTGAGTACTCTCATGATTGGTCATAGTCTTGAGCCTGGAAAAGATCCGTTTCGTCTAAAGGATGAGGACAAAGAATCATTAGAGGACGAAGTGCCCTATTTAAGTGCAATAGGCGCATTATTGTACTTAGCTCAATGCACAAGACCAGACATCTCCTTCGCAGTGAACTTGTTAGCTCAACATAGCTCTGCGCCAACACGCCGCCATTGGATTGGTGTAAAGACAATCTTTCGATACCTAAGAGGTATGATTGATATGAGTCTGTTTATCCCTACAAAGAGAAAAGGAATGATGGAAGGGTGAGATCGGACCAAATTGGCTCAAGAGCCATCGTCCAAAACGCCATGGCCGGCAACATTGCCGCCGCCACCACCAAGGGTGGTCGGCCTCACCCTCCTCCACTCCATCAAAACGACAATGATATTTTGATGGGTTTTGCTGATGCTGGGTACCTCTCTGACCCTCAAAAATGTCGCTCCCAAACTAGTTATGTCTTTACCATGGGAAGCACTGCGATATCTTGGAGGTCTACAAACAGACCTTGTTGCTACTTCCTCAAATCATGCGGATATTATTGCTCTACATGAAGCTGTGCGTGAATGTATATGGCTAAGGTCTATAATTAGACATATGCAAGGAAGTTGTGGTTTGAAGTCTACCACGGATGAACCTACATGCATTTATGAGGATAATGCAGCTTGTATTGAGCAAATGAAATTAGGTTTCATCAAGGGCGACAACACTAAGCATATATCGCCTAAGTTCATTTATAATCAGCAACAACAATCACTTCTAAAGATTGAAGTGAATCAAATCCAATCAGATGATAATGTAGCGGACTTATTCACTAAGTCATTACCTAAATCCACCTTCGAGAAACATGTGAAGTGCATCGGATTGAGAAAGTTATCCGAACTCCCATGATTGTAGCAATCAAGGGGAGATATCGACATCAGGGGGAGTTATGATGTCTACATGTTCGATCTCGAAGAAGTGAATGACATGTTGTACTCTTTTCTCCTCCTTGAGCTTTTTTTTATCCCACAGGGTTTTTCACTCGAGCAAGATTTTTAACGAGGCAACGGACGAAGCGTCACCACCAAGTTTGATCGGCACAAGGGGGATTGTTGAAGGAAAATCAGTTTTGTGTGCCTATTCAAACTAGGATTAGTTTCATGGTTGTAATAGGAGAGAAGGTTCTAGAATTCCTAGTCCTACTCGGATTAGTTTTCCTTGTAACATTAGAACATGCACTTTGTAATCTCTATATATAGGGCTCCTATTCTCAATAATGAAACACAATTCTCTCATCAATCTCTCTCAAATCTATCATTCTTAAACAGTCTACAAATTGACCCTCGAACCATAGAGGGCCAGACTTAACTTTTCGACATGAAACCATCACATTTTCTCTCAATATCACTAATAAATGAAAAGGAATACTAACTACCTTTCAACAGGGATTGGCTATTCTAAGATGCTTGGAAAAATTGGAACGGTTAGAATCATGGATTTGAAATGAAGGAGCCATCCATGATGGTCACAGGTCATGGTCAAGCCATCACCAAACAAATTGCATTGCATTGCTCACTATTGTGTGGGGTGGGGGAATCTTGGATTTCGTTCAATAGGCCAAGCTTGCCAATCTTATATGACCCATAATAGTCAGCCTAAATTCCACCAAATGTCACATGCATACTAAACCCAAAACCTTCAAAAATCAAAATCAATGTTTAAAAATTCCTCCAAAGCTCGGAATCTTCAAATCTTATGTATTTCAAATTTGAGGATTTGGATTTCAAACGCCCGTTTGGAAAGGGAATTTTGATTTCAAATCTGAGTAATTGAAATCCTAAGATTTCAAATTCATCTGTTTGGGTAACAATTGAATCATGAGGATTTGAATTTAAGAATTCAAAACTAATAGTTAATGTATAAGAAATGTTAACATACCATAGTTAATGTATAACATGAGTCCTTAGAGGGATAAAAATAGTTAATGTATAAGAAATGTTAACATACCATAGCTTTACCCCTTCTTCTATTCCTTTCTTCTGTGAACCTTTTGGATTAGATTTCCAAGCAATATAAAGTAACAGTAGCTCGAAAAACATATAAAGAACTATAAGAAAATAGAATTACAAAACTTGAGTTCCTGCAAACTATAGTACTGAAATTTAATAAGCAATAGTTGAATAATAGAATAAAGAGAAAAAAAATGGGTATAATTCACGAGTAGTCTCATATATTCCTTCCTCTATTTTCTTGCCTTGAATATCTATTCCTCTGCCTCTCTGTCTTATCAAATTAGGGCTAGACTTGACTTTTCGACTTGAAACCATCACATTTTCTCTCAATATCGCTACTAAATGAAAGGGAATACTAATTACCTTTCAACATGAATTGACTATTCTAAGATGCTTGGAAAAATTGGAACTGTCAGAACCATAGATTTGAAATGAAGGAGTCATTCCTGATGGTCACAGGTCATGGTCAAGCCATCACCAGACAAATTGCATTGCATTGCTCACTGTTGTGTGGGGTAGGGGAATCTTGGATTTGGTCCGAATAGGCCAAGCATGCCAATCTTATATGACCCATAATAGTCAGCCTAACTTCCACCAAATGTCACACGCATACTAAACCCAGCACCTTCAAAAATCAAAATCAATATTTAAAAATTCTTCCAAAGCACGGATTCTCCAACAGGCTACTTTGTATATGGGCCTTCAAAATGCAAATTCTCAAGTCCAAATCACCCTATCCAAACGGGCCTTAATATTATTTATTGGGGAGAATTTTTTGAACAGTACCTAAACTAAAAGTTACTGTGAATTAACGTTCCTCACTTTATACTAATTACACTTTGGTACCTGGAGTATAAATCCCGACCCACTTTTGGTACATGCCGTTAATAACTCCGTTAACCTTATGTCATTTTTTATTTTTTAAAGGGTATTTTGGTATTTTCACTCACTCTCTCTCTCTCTCTCTGCAACCAGCAACTAGGAATCTCCAAAAAATACCAAAAAACAAATGCTCCTATGTTCTTCATGTTCAACTAAGCCAAAGAACTTGAGCTGAACAAACCAATCACAGAATACACTACTAATTCAAAAACACCATAACACATTCACCAAAACACAAACCACTCTTACAAAACTAAAACCCAATACACATTCACTCATTGTGCACAAAACCATCATCAAAATCAACACCAAAAAAATCTAACTGGGAGTAACAAAAGACTGAAGCTTTTAACAACCCAAAACGTCGTCGTAGCAAGCAGAGGAGCAACATCGAGCTCGTCGCAGTTCTTGCTTGGAAGTAGCGGAAAGTTCTAGTTTTCTCCTTGTCTTTGTCGCACCACTGCATCTCGAGAAACAAAGTGAGCACTTCGTCTCTGTCGCTAGCATTGACCACCTTCCCAAAGCTTCTTTCTATTTCAGTATAATCAATCCAAGTAAGCAATCAACATAGAGGTAAGAGAAGAGGACTCGAGCTCCTTAATTATTCGGTCAGCTAGAATTTTAGAAGGCCGGTAAGCTAATTTCCACCAGAACCGCCTCGATCCTCACCGCTTTGCTTCTACTCTTCCTCACCACTGTGAACTGACTGGACCCTCGAACTCGTGGCGGCGGTGGTAACATATAAATCAAGACCAGAACCCTTGAAAACCAAGACCCACAATCAATCAAGCAAGCAAAACCCTAAGAAAATTGAGTATGTGAAATTTGGGATTCACCTTTTGAGAACCAACTGTGAATAAACGGTTTTCACCGGCTCCTGAGATTTCTTCAACGGAGCAGTGCACGTGGCCCTTAGGACGTTGTCTTGGTTCACAAAAACCATCACTGTCTGAGATCTTAGAGAGAGAGATGGGAGAGAGGGTTGAGGGTTGGGTTTAAAACATTGCGGGTTTGGGTTGGTGACGGACCTTATCAACTCCACCGACTCCATCGTCCTCATGAAGCGCTCCTCATGAGGGTTGTTTCTTCCGATTCCGATTCCAATTCCAATTTGGATTTCTTCACCTTTTCATCTTCAATCCATGGTTTTCCGACCCAGAAAACCAACGCCAAGAAATTTTATTTTATTTTTTATTTAAAAGAAAAATAGACTTTCCAAAGGTGGATCTACGGTCAAGATCACACCACTAATTTTTTTTATTAAAAAAAATTAACTTTCTAAAGATGGGATGCAATGATGGATAGTCAAGTGGCAACTTTACCCTTCAAAATATGTGAGGTGGCATGTCAACTAACGAAGTTATTGACGGCAAAGTGGGTCGGGATTTATAGTCCAGGTACCAAAATGTAATTAGTGTAAAGTGAGACACTTTAATTCACAGTGACCTTTAGTTCAGGTATTGTTCGAAAAATTCTCCCTATTTATTGCTATTGCCTAAATAAAAACATTTGATTTGGTTTCTTTTATGTGACTTCTTTCTATATGAAATTATCCATATAAACAACTGGCCTCCAAATGGCTGTTGAGATAGATATTAAGCATTTGGAAGTGGAGACTGATTCTGGTATGTTGTTTAACCTTCTACACGGTAACGATATTGAGCTTCATCCTCTTGGAACCTTGTTGTACAATTGCAGAATTTTGGCACAATATTTTGAATCCTACTCTACAAAGCATATTTACATTGAGAGCAATACAGTCTCTAATATTTTACCCATAAAGAGTCTTGATCGAGATCTAGGAACTTATAGCTTCAATACCAATCTAGTTTTTACTACTCAAGCTATTTTAGATGACATTGATGGCCTAGTGAGGTTTCGTTCCTTTGTAATAGCTTTGGTTGTTTAGTTTATGGGTCTGTTTTCTTTTGTTTGGGCTTTAGGTCCCCTTGTAACCAAAAAACAAAAAATAAAAAATAAAAAATTATCCACATAAACTGAAAAGAACTTTGAGAGGGACTATCATGGCATCAGTCTAAAAAGAAGTTTGTACGTAGTTCTTGATATAAAGAAGTAATTGCAGTATGATGTAGTGAAATTTTTACTTAATTAGCAATGTAAGATTTAGCAAAATTTATTCACTAACAATTGCTTGTGTTTTTATTTTTTATTTTTATTATATATATATAATTTTTTTTATTTTTTATTTTAAGGGAAGGATGTCAGGCCTTAGTATAACTAAATAGTGGGTAACAACATAATATGATCACGTCAATATTAAGACATGCAAGGGTACCTTAGAACAACCTAAATGCTATCACCATAGTAATAAGGACCAAGAACTAAAAACTTTGACAAAGTTAGGCCAAAACACCGCCCTAACTTATTCTACAAACCCGAGACCTCCCTAAGTAGAAGGGGCTTCCCCATGTTCAAGAAAAAAATAGACCACACTATTAAAAGAGGTCCAACACCCAAACCAGCCTTCATACTCAACAGAGCCCATAGACAAGGCCCAAGTGTATGAGGAAACAAACCTAAACCCAAGCCCAAAAACCCTAACCCTGCCTTGCTATTCTCGAAGCCTGCAGCTCTTCTAAACAAACCGTCGTTGTAGCCGCCGCAATAGAGAAGAAATTTGCTAGGCTGTCACCACCACTGGTATACTCTAACGTATTGTCACGATCCTTGACAGATGAAGATAGACCGTTACCATTACCGCACACATCCAAGAAAACTACCTACAAAACTCTGCCGCCGTAGCTAGGCTCAAACGTGACTACACCTTTGCCGTGATCCCAATCTTCAAGAGGAAAGTGTGGTACTTCCCAGTCCATCGAAGAGACCCATGGTCTTTCTAGGCTCTTCACTCTAGGCTTGTTGAATCTCTTTTCAGCTCAACAAACTCTCAGTACTTCTCTTGTCACGCCCCGAATTTTTATTAAAAGGATTCAAATCCGGAACATGAATTAAACAACTTAATCAAATAAACGTTCTGAATTTTTTTCTCAGAAACAACACACCTTACACCACTCAATAATACATAAAATAAATCCTCAAGAGTTTAATATTACAGCACACTCTCTCCAAATTTAAATGAAAGCTCAAATGAGCATAACAACCTCACAATAATGCTGTAACTCAAATACCACTACTCTAAGCAGCCTGATCACCTTCCCGATTCTCCTGACTTGTAGGATTACCCGCTACACCGTTTGAATAGTGTACCGGGATTGCAACAACACAAAACCCGGTAAGCTTTTGACAGCCCGTATGAGTAAAGGAAAAGAACGGTTGATTTATTATCTCACAAATATTTTAACTCAAGTAAACACACCCAATCTCAACCTTTACCACTCAACCCAACTCATATAATAAATATGTATTCATGATCACGAGTAATTCAACTCGCTGCTTTCATGTCATACGTCAAGTTTCAAAAGTGTATTCATGATCACGAGTAATTCAACTCGCTGCTTTCATGTCATACGTCAAATTTCAAAAGTGTATTCATGATCACGAGTAATTCAACTCGCTGCTTTCATGTCATACTATGGCAGACAGACTAGAGCTCTAACTGAATTATCGTAATGTGTCACCTGGGCCAAGGTTCACGCTTACGAAGACCTTGCCTCTGTCACCACTGGTGACCAATCCGTAGATCAAAACATTTTAAAGGTCATCCTATCCGACTCAAATGTTACACCTCGACTCACATATGCTTTCTCACAATAAAATCAACAATAATATGATATATTGTATTTCCATACACATTTTCACTTCAATCACAATATAAACAAGGTAATTAAAGACATTTGGTTCGTAATATGAATCATGTGAGATTTACTCACCTTGATATTCCCGCTGCGTCTTCACTTTAACACAATACACACTGAAACAGCTCACCCTAGGAAGACCGCAATCACCTAATCAAACATGGCCTTAACTTAGCCAATAACTCAAAAACATACTCAAACGACAATCCAACGGTCGGATCCTCACGGATCGCCTTTAGGATCATCCTCCAAAAATCATCACGAAGATCCAACGGTCGGATCTTCGTGAATCATCCTTACTAACATCTTCACAAACTTTTACGAAAATCCGACGGTCGGATTCTCACGAATCGCCCTTCAAACCACTATTTCACAATTATACAAAGATCCAACGGTCAGATCTTCGCCCGTGACCACACAAAGTCACTGGGACAATCATACGATCAACATATCAAAACTACAAGTCCATCGAACGGTTAGATCTTCACAGATCATAAATCGAACGATTCGAAATCGATCGAAACGTAAAAATTTATAACTTAATCATACGATATCCAAAAATTGCGTATAATATATTAAAATGATCCTCTTAACATGTAGAACATAAAAATGGGCATAAACTGCCCTTAAGGTCCCCGGAGGTGGCCGGAAAATTCCGCCGGAGTTAGTGGCAGAGCCGCCGCCGACCACCACCAATGGTGTCGGGGCTGGACTGTTCTTCTTCCTCTCATCATGCTTAACGAAAAGTTCCAAAGGCATGTTATCAGAAAACATCAAGAAGAGGTCGGAAATTACCGAAATCAGTCACAGTGGCAGGAATTTTTCCAGAATCCGGCGAGTGCTCCGATCCACATGAAAAAGTCAACAACTCGATTCGATCCCTTCTGGATATTTGTTCAGAAACTCAAGGCGAGATCACCAGTTCAAGAATCACAAGAAATGGTGGTCTGTAGCTCGAGATATCAGGATCAATAGCTCGGTTTTCTATTTGGATCGGTTCTGGCTTCCAGCCGCCACCACGCGCTGCGTCGCCTTGCAAGGACACTTCTGGAAGCTTCAGGAGGTTGAGGCGAGCTCGAGGAAAATTTTGGTGAGGATTGGTGGCCGGAAACAGGAGGAGGATGAGTTGGTTCGGTTTCGGGTGCAACCGGATCGAGCTGGTTTGCCGGACCTTGAGGATGTGCCAGAGGGAACGACGACGTCCAACTGGTAGAGCGGACCGAGGCGAAGCCAAGGGGAGTGGTCCGACGTCTGGAGGTGGTCGATGAAGGGAGAACAAGGCTGGAGAAGTTTGCTCTGTATCGGTGGCTTCGGAAGAGAGAGAGAGAGAGAACGATTTTTCTTTGTTTCTTTCAGAGCTCTCACCTTTCACTACTTACATACAACAAAAAGTACTACTCCCCACATTACATTGCTCAAAACCCGGAACCCACTACTCTTTGTTTCACTTAAAAAAAAAGAGTTACATCTCTACAAAATGTATTAGAGATGGGTGGGTGAGTAAAACCACACGCTCAGTAAGTATATCATACAATATGCTAATAAAACATGTTATCTTACACTGGCTAGAAAATAGTATATCGTATTCACAACAATTCATCACATCGCATCATCTCTAATTCTTATTGGTTAACCCTCAATTTAGTGACCCAACGGACACCATAATGGCCTTCTCTAGCCCTATGTCACCATGTGACACATTCTTACCTCGACATAACCAATCAAGAAGTTACACGATTAGTCAAACAATGAACACATAATATATATAAATCCCACATATTTTACAAATAGACATGCTTGAAAATATATAGATATTTCGTAAATAGCTAAAATCATGCTTTTCCACAATTGTTATAGTAGGTAAGAATATTTGAAACATATTACACAACCCAGTCACCTCGACAATATGAATCGCCTCCTAGTATACCAATTGTAAACAGAGCCTCCTAAAACAAGTCTTCTATAAATAACTATTTGATCTAAATCAAACCTCCATGGATAGAAAGAGGATATCAAGACTAATTTGTAGCTTTTCGCGATCCTAAATCGGAGTTATAAATCAAAAGTTATGATCCATTAAAATTTTAGAGAGAGAGAGAGAGCGCTGGATAGAGAAAATGTTAGAGAAAGAAACACTCTCGGAAATTACGAAAGAGAGAAGCTTCTGTTCAGCTTATTTATAAGGTAAGGTAACCAATCAGAAGATGACAAGTGTCAAAATCTAAACCTTCCACAAACAAACTTGTGCCACTAGTCAACCCCTTTAAATAAACTTTGAATATAGCTCAGAAATCTGAAAAATTTACCCATAAATAATGCGAACTCGTGACGATCTCTACTATCCACTTCTAACCACAAAAGTAAAATATGAACAACTTAAAATTCAGGATCTCACAAATAAGAGAAGTTTCATATACCCACCCCCAATTATTTAATGCACACCTCCTATATTTTTTTGTCATCAAACTTCCATCTATACCCCTCCTCATTAATAAATAAACAAAAATAAAAATAAAAAAGATTCTACAAAAAATAAAATAAGAATTAAATGCTTTCTATATCAAATTGTTAATTAAATATTCTTATAGGTTGAATTTTCTCTTCGCCTTCTAGATACAATCGATCTCTCTTCAATATCATACTTGAACGTCAATGACTTTAGTACATAAGTAGCCTCTTAATATATGCTAAAGTTTGGATCCTTCTTAATTGCCCCTACGCTCTCTGCTGGGGTTTAAGGAACGGCGCCTCTTATGGGGGCGCGGCCTAAAACTACTCCATTCTTGGAGATTTCTTTAGGCTTCGGCCTATGTATGTTCGCCCTTGTCGTTTTCAGGGGCAATGGATTAGTGTGGAGTCAGTATTTTGAGGGTTCCGTGCTGTCTTTTGACGGTGGCTGCTCCGGGTTAGGTCGTAAGGCAGTCGTTAGGCTAGAATGAGGGACGGTTGATGGAGGTGGAACCTATTGGGATTTGTGGGATCCAGGTGTACTGGATTGGAATCCTTGTAGTCACGATGGTCTCCGTGGTTTGACAAGAATTGATCCTTTCTTGGTTGGGTTACTTGCCTCTGGTTTTGAATCTGCATGTGTTCGTTCTTACGTAGTGTGCTTTCCAAGTTGCAAGCTGTTTGGCAGCAACGGATCGTACCGAAGGTGAGATTCGCTGTAGGGCTGGTCTTGGTCTTCACGGCTCCGTGATCTGCACCGACTATGCAAAGGGTTCTGGGTTTGGGATATGTCTTGTTGGGGCTACAAGGGCGGTGACATCTTGGTCGGCGATGACTATAGCAGTAAGGCGGCTTTTTTCACTGCAAGTCATGGGGCTGCGTGTGATGGCGCTGGCACCCTGTTCGTTGGCAGCAGGATCCGGATCTGGGATCCAGGTGGGCTTTGCAAATGGAGCCGGATCTGGGATCCGGGTGGGAGTTGGGTTGGAACTGTGGCCTATCTTTGTTGGGCTTTTTGTCATTTGCTAGAATGGACTAGGACTCATGTGCTTTACTGGTATTGGTTAGAGGACCCAATTTTATGGTATCTGTTCGTGAAAGATCGTCTGCCAACATGGCCATGTTCTGATACCCTTAGCCTGCTTCGATCTTTAGGTGGGAAAGTGCCCTCAATCCGGTGCCAAGTTGGTTTTTGTCAATTTGTGCGTTGGAGTTGCATGGATAGTCAAACCACTGACTACTTAATTCACTACACGATTGTAATCAGTAGTGTAAAATCAGCACTGCGTCTCGACATTGTTCCTCTTGCGTTATTAAGTTTTTATATTTCATATGTAATTTTCCTACGTACTGTTTTATTCCCTTATTGATGTCTTTTGGCATCGAATCGTTGTAATCTTTTAATTTTAATAAATAGTTGACCTCCTTTGATTAAAAAAAAATACGTGAACGTCAATGACAGATAAAATAATTGTAGTTCACCTGAAGAATTAGTAAGCAACCAAATTGGTTGAAGCATATCGAAAGAGGTTATAAAACCGTCAAATATATCTTGGATACATGAATACATCATCATTAATCACTTCGCGCGTTTCCAAAACAACAACCATGGCTCATTCTTTACCAATTTTAATATTGGCTATGACTATATAGATCATGAAGATATTGACATATATCAAATCTTTCAAAATCTTAGACGCATCAAGTTTTTCAACTTGAAGAATAACCAAGGTAAGAAAGTTAAGTTATTCAATCTTCTAGCTATATATATACCAACTTTTTTTTTTTTTTATCAAATATATATACCAACTTCATTGATGTAAAAAAGAAGAAAAGTAATTAGTAACTACCATATTGATAGGTCCCCAAATTAATTAGCAATATTAATTCCACACTAAATCAAGTAGGGTGCGGCTATTGCCACCCTATAATTTTCTTTGTTCACCCTACTTGCTAATTACACCCTACATTTTAACTTCAATTATTAGATTTACTTATCCAACTCATTTCTCTTTCCAGGAATATCCTCCATCATATGACATATTAAATTAAAAAAAGAAATTTTGTTTAATGAAAATTTCTCATTTAATTTATATCAATTAAAACGACGTCCTAAAGTTTCCTAATAGAATCATAATTTGATAACTTTGATTTACTTTCATTTTTTTATTTTTTCCATTCAGTTTCAATGTTCGTTTATTGCAATCCATATTAAAAAAAATTAGTAAGTGCTACTATCAGCAATGAAAAAAAGATTGATTCTTTTTTTTTTTTGAATGAAGGGCTGGTGCGGCTGCCCTCAAGCCTTGATTAATGAAACCGTCGAATACAAGGGGGGGACATTAAACCTAAACCCCTGATTACAATAGGCACCTAGAGTACATCCTGAAATAATATCATGAATCTCTACTAAATAATTGTATTCAAATACGCACCAACTAGCAAAGAACGCGCTCCAGACGGTTTCAAGTATAGTAAAAGAATGTATTAAATAAAAATTTATAATACATAGCCGACCTAATTTTTTTAAAAGTTTTTCTCATTTATTTATTTAATAGAAGGGGAATAAATGGAAATTTGATGGAGAAAAATGAGATAAAAAAATATAAGGGATGTGCATTGAGTAATTAAGGGTATATATTTAAAATTTCTCCACAAATAAATACTCGCTACAAAAAAAAAAAAAAAAGACAAACGAAGTTAAATTTTGTTTTAATTTTTTGCTTTTATAAGACGCACCACAACCTACCCTTAATTAATGGGTCTGGAACACACGTCGACTATCTTGAAAACATCTAAATTGTGAAAGTGATAGTTGTTTAAAGTTTTCTAATATGTATTATGAATGCTTTTTTAGAAGTTCTAGAGTCATCCATAAATTTTTTTTTCTCAGGATGGCTCTCCTCCTGTCTCTTCTCTGTTAAACCCTAGCCGTCATGGTTGGGAACTCTATCAATGGTGTTCAATGCCAACACCAAGCAGACCTTTTATCTCTGCCTCTCGCTGTCTTCTTGCGGCAATCCAACGTCATCTTTGTTTGACGAATTTCTGTTTGTCTCTCTTTGGAGACTCACTGAAGTACACGTGGAATTGAGAGTGGGATGGTTGTTGGGTTATGGAGCCAAACAATGGTTGCAGCTGGTCTCTCGAATTGGCTTTTAGCAAAAGATCTGATTGGGATATGACCAGGTTGGAAGTGACTCAAGGCCGGTGAGGGGATTAAGGCCAGTGAGGAGTTGTACGTAGTTGGGGATGATAAGCAAATGAAGCTTGGAAGCCAAGGGGTGAGAGGCCCTGTTTGGCTGGTGATGGCGGTAAGGCAGGCTAATGGTTGGCAGACTAGCGACCTCTGGGCACAGTTTAGAGCGGTGTAGTTCTGATTGATGGCGGCTCGAGTTGTTGCTCTCCATTCTGTAGAAGTTGAGGAGACGGTCTTCGTGCACCGGTCTGCAGGTGCATTGATGGAAGCGAGCCAAGCATTGGAGAAAGTAGGGCACACCGGAGGGACGACCAGATCTGAGAAGATGGCGGCAACAACTGTTGCTACCAGTGCTAGATGGACACCGGCGGCGTCTGTCGCGATTGGCAAAAGTGCATCAGTGGAGGCGCCCACATCATCTTAGGGACCCAAATGGATTGGGTGCCCAGATCACTTGTTCGGCCCAAGTTAACTTGGTGGTCCAAATCCTGCTGGGTCCTGAAATTAAATGGGCTTTGGGTGCCCAACACAAAGCAGAATACTTTGTGGACTTGGGCCTTTGTGTGGACCAAACAGTTGGGATCTATTTCCATGGGGTTTTGTATATGGGATCCGAGAGGATGGACCGGGCCAAACCTCCGAACCCTAGTTTGGATGGCAAGGAGTGGATTTAGTTTTTTATTGAACTATGCCTATTTACCGTGTCCTAGATTTGTCATAGTGATAGGCTTGCTTATAATAAAAGAGCACTGATTCTCTAATGAGTGGTGCTAGCATACCACGTCTTAAACTTGCTCTAAAGTTGACAAGGGAATATATGTATCCAGAGTCGTCTCAAACTTTTCGGAGGCCCTATGCGAAAGTTTAAAATGCGGCCCTCCAAGTTTTAGACTTATATGAAATTTATACTTGAATAAACTTAAAGTGTAAAATCAAATAACCAAGGATGTATCATCAATATCATTAGATGAGCCTATAAAAGAGGCTAAATATTCAATACAAACATAAAGTTTGCAGCAAAAAATAATTACAAAAAGATGCTTGATCTAAAACCCTCAAAATAACACATTCTAGCAGTGCTGATTGATATTCATTTAAAAATCCATCTCCTTGCCTTCTTACCTGCAAACTGATCAATTAGTTGATCACAATTGATTTTTCCAAGATATTCGTTCTCAATCGAAATCAATGCAATAGAAGAAACAAGCATTCAATAGAAGAAACCCCAAAGCTGACCTCCACAATAAACCCTGCATATTGTGTCAATAAATCATCATTACTCGAAAACCCAAGCACAAAAATCTGTACTAAGAACCTATAAACAATGAGCAATATGCAAAATTGATTTCAATACCTGGAAGGCAGGAGCTTGCGAATCAATCACATTATAGAGCAAATGGGTATGACCGTATGAGCTTTCTTCTTGTGCAAAATCAATTCAATCAGAATAATCTGACAGTGCCCAACAAAAATCCCAAAAAAAAAAAAAAAAAAAACTTCAATCTTTGTTGAATTGTGAAAACGAAAATGAAAAAGAAACCAAGATAGAAGCTTACTATGGGCTCGCACTTGGTCTATTCACAGAAATTGAAACCCTTTTTCCAGCTTCATCTCTCTATTTTTCTCGCTCGACCTCTGTGTGTCTAATGATCTATCTCGCGCGTGCACAGTTCTCAGAGATAGAATGCAGAAAAAAGAGGAGGCTAAGAGCAAGTTCACCCGTTGGGTCACCAGGTCACCCACTATTCACTACTTTTTAGTGTTAATTTCACCCTCTAGGTCACGGGCACAGTGTATTTCGTGCCCTGGGCCACCCGAAGTCACTTTCTGGGTCACCATCGTGACCTGCAAAGTGACCTGGTGACCCAGGTCACCATGAAAACTGTGCCCGTGACCCAGATGGTGGAAATTAACATTAAAAAACAGTGAATAGTGGGTGACCTGGTGACCTAACGGGTGAACTTGCTCTAAGGTTTGGTTGTGTGGACGGTGTGGTGCACTGGTGCCTAATTTCATATTATCTTCAATTTTTTATATTTATTTATTTAAATATAAAACCATTAAAACAGAAAATGGGCCTTCTACCTCTCAAAATGTGTGGAGTTGTGAACGTAGCTGTGGCAGCAAAAGGGGTTCTGGGCCCTATTATATATATATTTTTTACAGTACGTTTTTCATATATATTAACATAAAACTAAAAAAAAAAAAAAAAAATTGGAGCCCTCTCAATTAGGGGCCCTGTGCTGTCGCTCTCATTGCACACCTTGAGGCCTCGTTTGGTACACGGAAGGGAAATTGATTCCCTTGTCTTTCCTATGGGGAAGGGAAACTAAAGTTCCTGTCAGATTTCCTTGTGTTTGGTAAAGCAAGGAAAGCATCCAGTAAAGATCATTTGATTTCCCTTCCAATGTTTGGTTGGTGCAGGAAAGGAAAGTAAAAATATATTAATGTTTCAATAATACCCTTTTATTTTAAAATAAAAACAACCTGGAATGAATTTTCAACACTACCAAGGGTACTCAAGCAATTAATGTCAGGGTATTATTGTCCAAAATTATTGCAATTAATGCTGGGAAATGGGATGGGAAACTCAATCCCATGAAGTTTGAGTGGAATGAGTTTACCCCCAATTTTCCCCTATGTCAGGAAAGCATTTCCGGACTTTATGGTTACCAAACAAAGGAAATTAAGGAATAACTTTCCTTTCTCAAGTCCTCAAATCCGCGAAACAAACGAGGCCTGAGAGTCGGCCCTTTATGTATCTGTGCCATTCTCGCTTGAGATGAATGCAATTGAATACTTTGATTCAAAAAAAAAAAAATATTATGAATTTTATGTGTTATTTCTTTTATTTATTTCATCAATTAATAATATTTTTGTGCTATATTTTTTATTTTTTTATTCTATCAATTATTAATTTATATATTTGTTAGGTCCTAAAGAATTTCTAAAAAATTATTATCTTATGAATTTAGAGAGGTTATTATTTTAATATATTGGCCCGACACAGAATTAGAGAAATTTATTATTTAGTCAAGGTTATTAATTTATCGAATATTTATATATCGAGATTTTACTGTAACGTCATGTTTGCTAGAGATTGAGTGATTCAACAAAAATATTATGTGTAGTCTAAATTTACATAAATGATCTATTTATGAATATTTAAAAATTTAATGGTTGATTTATGAAAATATAATCGAAAAATGAGTTTCACAACTATTGGTTAGAAAGTATTCATGAAATCCTCATTAAAAGCTATTCTTAGTGATCATTTTTTTTTTAAAAGGTAAAAAGGAATTCTTTAGTAAAAAAATAAAATCTTTAGTATTAGAATAAGTGGGTGAAATTTGAGGTTTCTCCAAGTGAAAAAGGAACACTTTTTCTATCGAGTTCAGTTCGGATTCAAATTTGCTCACAACTTTTATTTTGTGGTGATATCAGTCATATCACCATCATATTAAAACTTACCAAGTTATATAGAATTAATTGAATACTTAAACTTGTTTAAAAATGATAGATTTGAGAAAGATTGATGAGAGAATTGTATTTCATTATTGAGAATAGGAGCCCTATATATAAGGATTACAAAGTGCATGTTCTAATGTTGCAAGGAAAACTAATCCGAGTAGGACTAGCAATTCTAGAACCTTCTCTCCTATTACAACCATGAAACTAATCCAAGTTTAAATAGGCACACAAAACTGATTTTCCTTCAACACTTCCCCTTGTGCAGATCAAACTTGGTGGTGACGCGTAGTCCGTTGCCTTGTTAAAAACCTTGCTCGAGTGAAAAAACCATGTGGGATAAAAACAAGCTCGAGGAGGAGAAAAGAGTACAACACGTCCTTCACTTCTTCGAGATCGAACATGTAGAAATCATAACTCCCCCTGATGTCGATATCTCCCCCTGATTGCTACAATCATAGGAGTTCGGATAACTTCCTCAATCTGATGCTCTTCACATGTTTCTCGAAGGTGGATTTAGGTAACGACTTAGTGAATAAGTCTGCTACATTATCCTCTGATCGGATTTGATTCACTTCAATCTTTAGAAGTGATTGTTGTTGCTTATTATAAAAGAACTTAGGCGATAAATGCTTGGTGTTGTGGCCCTTGATGAAACCTAATTTCATTTGCTCAATACAAGCTGCATTATCCTCATAAATGCATGTAGGTTCATTCGTGGTAGACTTCAAACCACAACTTCCTTGCATATGTCTAATTACAGACCTTAGCCATATACATTCACGCACAGCTTCATGTAGAGCAATAATCTCTGCATGATTTGAGGAAGTAGCAACAAGGGTCTGTTTGTAGATCTCCAAGATATCGCAGTGCTTCCCACGGTAAAGACATAACCCGTTTAGGAGAGACCTTTGTGAGGGTCAGAGAGGTACCTTGCATCAGCAAAACCCATCAAAATATCATTGTCGTTTTGATGGAGTGGAGGAGGGTGAGGCCGGCCACCCTTGGTGGCGACGGCGGCAATGTTGCCGGCCATGGCGTTTGAGATGATGATTCTTGAGCCGATTTGGTCCGATCTCATCCTTCCGTCATTCCTTTTCTCTTTGTAAGGATAGAATAGGCACATATCAATCGTACCTCTTAGGTATCGAAAGATTGTCTTTACACCAATCCAATGGCGGCATGTTGGCGTAGAGCTATGTCGAGCTAACAAGTTCACTGCAAAGGAGATGTCTGGTCTTGTGCATTGAGCTAAGTACAATAATGCACCTATTGCACTTAAATAGGGCACTTCGGCCTCTAATGATTCTTTGTCCTCATCCTTTAGACAAAACGGATCTTTTATGGGCTCAAGACTACGACAGATCATGGGAGTAGTCACAAGCTTTGCTTTATCTTTATTAAAGCGTCTTAGAATTTTCTGAGTATATGCAGACTGATGGATCAAAATCCCATCACTACGGTGCTCGAGTTCTGGTCTTGTGCATTGAGTTAAGTACAATAATGCGCCTATTGCACTTAAATAGGGCACTTCTGCCTCTAATAGCTCTTTGTCCTCATCCTTTGGACGAAACGGATCTTTTCCGGGCTCAAGACTACGACCAATCATGGGAGTACTCACAGGCTTTGCTTTATCTTCATTAAAGCGCTTTAGAATTTTCTGAGTATATGCAAACTGATGGATCAAAATTCCATCACTACGGTGCTCGAGTTCTAAACCAAGACAAAACAGTGTTTTCCCAAGATCTTTCATCTCAAA
This sequence comes from Rosa multiflora, assembly GCA_002564525.1. Taxonomy (NCBI): domain Eukaryota; kingdom Viridiplantae; phylum Streptophyta; class Magnoliopsida; order Rosales; family Rosaceae; genus Rosa; species Rosa multiflora. The sequence continues at coordinate 79,589 of BDJD01002410.1, read as the reverse complement.
TTCGGATTTCAAATATTTAGCAGTTTCCTTTAACTCATCTAGAGTTCCAATTAGGTTCATGTAATTGACATAAACTGCTACAATTGCAAATCCGGAATTTGTTCTTTTAATGAACACGCATGGGCATATTTCATTATTAATATATCCCTTCCCAATCAAGTAGTCACTTAGACGGTTATACCACATCCGTCCGGATTGTTTTAATCCATACAGTGAGCGTTTTAATCTTATTGAAAACGCGCTCCGTGGTTTAGAGCCACTTGACTTGGGTAATTGAAGTCCATCTGGGACCTTCATATATATATATATATATATATATATATAAATCTAGATCCCCATAGAGATATGCTGCAACCACATCCATAAGCTGCATTCAAGTTTTTCGGAAACTACCAAACTGACAAGGTAGCGGAACGTTATAATGTCTATTATGGGAGAATACGTCTCCTCGTAGTCGATTTCAGGGCGTTGTGAGAAACCTTGCGCCACGAGGTGGGTTATATATCTTACCACCTCATTTTTCTCATTACGCTTTCTAACAAAGACCCATTTATGGCCAATAGGTTTTATATCTGGGGGTGTCTGCGTTATAGGCCCAAATACCTGTCTCTTTGCTAGTGAATCCAATTCAGCCTGGATCACATCTTTCCATTTATGTCAATCCGCTCTTCGTTGACATTCTTCGACAGAGCGAGGTTCGATATCATCATATTCTATGATTCCTTTTGCAACATGATATGCAAATGCATCATCAATAGCCATAGAATTTCTATCCATCATCTCATGTACACTAGTGTAATTCATAGAGATCTCTCTATTCTCTGGAATTAGTTCTGATATTGGAGCGTCCCCCAATGATGTCTCTTGAACATAACCATAATCCGGAATATCCTCATGAGATGGATTATTTACATCGATGATTAATGGATTATTTTATGTCAAACTCGCTTTCTTTCTTGGGCGAGAATCCATCAAACCTATAGGCCTCCCGCGCTTCCTGGGAGGAGCTATGGGTCTAGCCATAACATCACCATCACTATGAGAGGGGACATTGGCTCCATGCTTTGTTGCCCTTGAAATGGTGTCATGTCCTCTAATTTTAGGGACATCAATCCTTGCATGCACGTTTGCAGCAGGTATATGTGATCTCGTCACTTTAGCGATATCAGAAAATGCATCAGGCATCGATTCTGCTACGTTCTGAAGATCGACAATTCTTCTCACTTCAATTTCGGACTGTGCGGTTCGGGGATCAAGATGAGACAGAGTGGGGACAGACCACGATAATTCCTGTCGTTCCTGTTTAACATTTATGTTCTTATCTCCCCCTAACGACAAGAAGACTGTCTCATCAAAGTGACAATCCGCAAATCTAGCGGTGAAAAGATTGCCTGTCAAGGGTTCTAAGTAGCGGACAATCGTTGGAGAATCATATCCAACATAAATGCCTAATTGTCTTTGAGGACCCATTTTGGTGCGCTTTGGCTGCGCAATTGGCACATAAACTGCACAACTAAATATGCGTAAGTGTGAGATATCAGGCTCATACCCAGTCACCATCTGAGATGCAGAAAATGGTTGAGTGGCAGTAGGCCTCAGACGAATAAGCACAACTGCATGCAATATTGCATAGCCCCAAGCAGAAATAGGGAGATTGGTGCACATTACCAATGCTCTAGCGACCATTTGTAGTCATTTAATGACTACTTCTGTGAGACCATTTTGGGTGTGAACATGAGGAACAAGATGTTCAACTTCAATCCTAATGGACATTCAATAATCATCAAAATTTTTTTATGTAAACTCCCCAGCATTGTCTAATCTTATAGACTTAATAGGATGATCAGGGTGGTGAGCCCTTAACTTAATAATTTGGGTTAGGAGTTTAGCAAATGCAGCGTTCCTTGTAGAATAGCATGACATGTGACCAGCGTGCCGATGCATCAATCAACACCATAAAATATCTAAATGGTTCGCATGGTGGTATAATAGGTCCACAAATATTACCTTGCATTCTCTGCAAGAATGGTATATTTTCTGTAGTGTCATTTTCATAGGATGGTCTCGATCTTAATTTTGCTAAAGAGCAAGCTTTGCAGAACGAATGATGGGCTTGAGAAACAACCTATGAGGATTTTGGTTGAGCCATGAAGTCACAATTGACTTTAGAAGTAGAAGGAGGAGTCAAACAATGGTCCATGGCGTCAAAGCCATGTTGTTGCTGTAGGGGGTAGACGGCGTCGGCCCTAAGTGGCCGGTCTTGCACAGTCTTAGCGTCGTGAGGCGCAGGTACATCTTCTCGAACCAATTTTTGGTTTTTACTTCTCTTTGTTCTGAAGAATAGATGTCCGTAAAGTCTTTAATATACGGATCATCATATCATGACCTGGGTGTCCCAAACGGTCATGCCAAAGCCTATATGTGTCAGAATCCCATAAATCATATCTCATAACATGATTGGATTCAATTATTCTAATAGTGGTTGCATACAACCCACTAGAACGACACATAAGTTTCTCTAAGACACTTTTATGTCCGTAGTCATTAGAGGTGATGCAAAAGAACTCTTGTCCATTCTCACAATATGTTTCCACATGAAAACCATTGACTCTTATATCTTTGAAGCTCAAAAGGGTTCTTTCAGCCCTAGGAGGGTAGAGACCTTCAATGACATTAATGATTGTGCCATGTGGCAACAAGAATTGAGCTGGTCCTTGATCATGAATCAATTTAGATGACCCTGCCATCGTAGTCACTGAAGATCGAGTAGGCGTCATCTCAAGAAATAACTGCCTATTTCAAAGTATGGTGTGCGTAGTAGCACTATCCAATAGACATTCTTGCTCTCTGAGAAACATACTTAAATGAATAAAGTTCAAATCAAAATCGACACTTTATTTCAATGATTACGTCAAAGTTTCTAAATTTAATCCAAAAAGGATAATCAAGCTTAGACAAGTAGTAGTTACTCAATCCGTTTGGTAATTCCAATTTGGTTGTGACCAGGTAAGGTAAGGCCAGATTTTGGTGGAGTGTTGCTCACTTTTAAAACCGTTCTCTCAGTTCAAACATTTTCTAGACATCACAATTACTCTTGAGTACACCTTGTGAGAAAGAGTTATAATCACTGTCTTTGTTGATAGTTTCCAAATTTTTGGATTTGGATTGAAACCAATGACGTTTATATGGTCAAATTTTTATGCTTACGAACGCTCTGGGTTCGTAAAAATCGATACTCACGGACGGACGCTCTTAGTCTAAAGATTACGAACGCTCTTAGTTAGTATGTAGAGTGTGTTTGGCTCCAAAAACCAGTATGGGTGCAACGACCGTTTTTCCTGATGTAATTGTGCAGGTCATGATATGCTGGCTGTATGGGCGGGGCTGCGTCGGATTAAGGCTGGAAGTTTGGGTGCGGAGGATCCGGCTGCTTTTTTCTTCTCCCGTTGCAACGTAATTGATTGTGGTGGTGTGCAGCTTGATTGGGTGCCCAGAATGTTGGGGGCCCAGAGCAATTTATGCTGGGCCTGGGCCTCTTTTGCTTGGGCTTGGGCATTGCTTCTGGTCGGCCTCTTGTTGGCTAAGGTTCTCAGGCCCAATCAATTTTGGGTTAGCATTTGGGATCTCGGAGGACCCCCCTCTACGCAGGGTGGTCCTGGGTTCTGTCAATTAAGTTGGGGTTTTTTTATTTTTCTTTTCTTGCCCTAACATTGTCTAGGTTCTGATTCTGGGTCCTATTACCATAGTGATTTCATTTGGTTGCTTTAGGGTAGCCTGTATGACTTTATATTAACGTGACCCTCTCGGGGATAGGTCATGTTGTATAATCACTTATATTCGAATATATGAGAGGCTTGACGTCATATTTTTTTTTATTTTTAAAAACTACTGGTTAGAAAGTATTCATAAAATTCTCATTCGAAGCTATATTTAGTGATCATTTTCTTAAAAAAAAAAAAAAAAAAAGGAAAAAAAGAATTATATTGTAAAAAAACTAAAATCTTTAGTATTAGAATAAGTGGGTGAAATTTGAGGTCTCTCCAGGTGAAAAAGGAACACATAAGAGTTCAGTCTTCACTCTCACTGCAGGAGGATGACGCAAATAACTCACTGAGAAACCATAAACCCATTTCAACCATTGAATTGAACAGACCCTAAACCCTCAAATTACACCCCCAAAATGATGAGCATCATGCTCTGATGGACACCCTCGATGGCGCGCAACCTCGCCGCCATCGCAACCCTCCTCATAAACTGCCTCTCCTTCCCGCCAATACGTCATCATCCGGCCAACTGATTCCGGCCTCAGGCGACGTCGGTGGCGAGCAATGCCAAATATGGGTTAGTTTCTTCCATGAGACCCTCATTTGTCATCAATTATTGCAGGTTTTATAAGTTTTTCGGGTTTTGATTTACTTTTGGTTGTGTAGGCGTGGGAGCAATCTTTTGGGCTTGGTTATGGCTCCGACAAGAGAGCTCGCGAAGCAGGTTGACAAGGAGTTCCACGAGGCAGCACCTGGCTTGGATACTATTTGTGTGTATGGTGGTACGCCCATTGGAAACCAAATCAGGCAGCTTGGCTATGGAACTGAGGTGGCTGTGGGCACACCAGGGCGTATTATTGATCTAATCGATAGGGGTGCTTTGAATTTATCCGAAGTTCAGTTCATTGTTCTTGATGAAGCCGATGAGATGCTTAAAGTGGGATTTCAGGAGGCTGTTGAGACAATCTTAAAGAGCTTGCCAAAGAAACGTCAGATCTGATGTTCTCTGCTACAATGCCGCCTTTCATTAGAAGTCTTACTCAGAAGTGCCTAAATAATCCAGCAGTTATTGATCTTGTAAGTATACATTTTCATTTTGGTCTGTTCTACTTCAGCCGTCATTAGTAGGAAACATTTTTGTTTGATTATGGTGCAAGAAAATTAACAGCTTGCATGTGCTTTAGGTTGGGGACAATGATCAGAAATTAGCAGATGGAATTTTCCTGTAATCTATTGCTGCGGAATCATATGGAAAAGCATCCATCCTTGGACCACTTATAACAGTAAGTATATAATTTTCTTGTTTTCGGTTTTTTTGTAAACTGAGATTTTTTATTTTATTTATTTGCATAGGTTTAAGAATCTTGGTCTTGGCCTTTCAACATATGGTTGATCCTCACCATAAGGTATTTGATTGTTAGGAACATGCAAAAGGAGGGAAGTGCATTATTTTTACTCAGAGAAAACGTGATGCAGATAATTTGGCATATGCCCTGTCAAGAAGCCATAAATGTGAGGCTTTGCACGGGGATATTTCACAACAGCAGAGGGAAAGGGCACTTTCAGGTTTCCGAGATGGGCGTTTCGATGTTTTAGTTGCAACAGATGTTGCTGCTCGTGGGCTTGATGTACCCAATGTTGATCTGGTGAGCTTTCTTTAGCTGTTCTCCTTTCGTTGAGTTCAATGTTTTTTCAACGTTCAATTCATTCCTTCAATAATCTAGTTTTATGCATGAGCATCTTGGTCCGTTGCCTCCATTTTATTGGTAATGATGTGGTTAAAGCTTTGAAATGCTCCCTCAATAGGCCCATATATGGTTATTGATGCGATGTTGTTATGGGATTAAATCAGGGACAAAGACTTCTACTAACATCAATTGTGCTTTCTATTTGTACGCTTAGGTGATACACTATGAGCTTCCAAACAATTCAGAGATATTTGTTCATCGGTCAGGGCGAACAGGTCGTGCTGGGAAGAAAGGAAGTGCTATCCTGATTTACTCACAAAATCAGGCCAGGAACGTCCAAATGATTCAACGCGATGTAGGATGCAGATTCACAGAGGTAAAGATCAATGTCCTTTACATTATAACTTTATCTATAAAGTTGTGAACATGGTCTGTCAAGATAACAAAAGTATGACTTGGATATCAAGTGTTTTTGGGAAAACTAATAGGTTAAAAAGTGGCATGATAAGTTAATAAAATCAGGATGTTGTGTACTAGTTAAATTTTCTTGATTAATAGTTACTAATGCACTTTGACCAAAGTAATACAGGATCACATTTAACTTAAAAAAAAAAAAAATTATCACATTTAAGAGCTGTATCTACTAATTGAGCTCTCATGAACATGCACTCTGCCTATGCGCCTTTCCCCTTAGTTTGAGTCAAAGCGTGCAGCAGGTCTGATATGGTCCTCTTTAGGTATTGTATGGGAGCTTCCTAACGTTTTGAATGCGTACACAGCTATCTGGCTGGGAGTGTTTTTTCTTAGCATGAACTTTTTTTTATATATGTAGCAACGTAGACTAACTGCATTGGTTACTTTCTGTTCATCAGCTCCCCCGGATTGCTGTTGATAGCAGCAGTGTGAGCATGTTCTCTGACAGAGGTAGTAGTGGTGGTCATTTTGGTGGTTCCGGGGGATCTGGATATGGTCGTCCAGCAAACCGAGGTGGAAACTTTGATAATTCAGGTTTTGGCCATTCTGGTGGTTTTGGTGGTTCTGACCGTTCCAATGGTTTTGGAGGGTTTGGTGGTTCAGACCATTCAAGCGGTTTTGGTGGTTCAGACCGTTCAAGTGGTTTTGGAGGGTTTGGGAATTCTGATCGTTCAAGTGGCCGTTCAGGTGGGTTTGGAGGTCGTTCCGGTGGTTCTAGGGGCTTTGGTGGGAATAGTTCTAGCCGGTTTGGAAAATTTGGGAAAGACAATGGTTTCACGGGGTTTGGAAATTCTGACTGTTCAAGTGGTTCGGGAGGGTTTGGTAGTTCTGATTTTTGATCAAAACGAGGGAGAAGAGCCTTCCGATTTTACTGAATGGTAAATCTAAAATTTAATTAGTTTTTACTTTTTGGTCCTTTCTCTTTGTTCCTTATGTTACTGGATCGTTTAGTTTCTTTTAGTTGAAATGTTCCACCGTGTGACTGGTTATATGATCTTGGAGATTCTAACGTCTGCCTTGAATATCAGTTGGGTAGCTACGGGAGGCAGGAAGAAAAAGATTAGCTAGGAACAATTCATTTCATATTTCAGAGTGAATGATAAGAGAGGCATGTCGCAAAGTGGTGCACAGGCTTCTGCAAGTTTCTAATTATTCTGAAGAAGTCTCATATTTTGCTGTTGATATTAAATCTATAAATTCCAGTATGAACGAACTACATATGGAGAAGAGGGCTCTCTCATGTAATTTATCTTATTTGTTTACATTAACGATTGACCTTTTATTTGAAGTCTTAGATAATGCTCGAGTATAGTAGTTTACTTGGTGCTTTTGCAGTGTAAAGATGTTCAGAGTCTGGAATGGGCTATGATTTGCATTGTTCAGACTACAGAATTAAAATGTGCAGTAAGCACCTGAATAGATCCGAAATTGTTTGGCCGTCTTACAGATCATAATCGTTTAAATGCTTTATCAATTACAGCCATTTGCGCATTTAATTTTTTAGATCACATAAAGATGTTGAAGTGAGTTCATGCTTGCTTCACTAAGAGTGAAAACTGAAACCTTATTTGAAATCAATGTCAGGACTCGAAATGAGTGATTAGTTTCAAATATTAAAGCCAGCTACTGTACAATTCAAGGTACATGTTTGGTGGAAAGCTGCAGCAGTTCATACAAATTTTAGCAATATAAATCGCTATGCTTGTGTTAATGTACTGAACTTAATTTATGAACTCAAGTAACCCCATTCTGAATGGAGAATATGATATCGGGCCTTAACTGAAGACCAGAACAAAACCTAAAAAAGCTAAATTACATGATATCTCAGAATCTTGATGTTCTTCGATTGTTGAAGGTCGCAGGGGCACTGAACTTTTGGTGCATTTCTTCGACAAAGGCCCACCAGACAAACCTGAGTTTCCTTCATTTGGAATGTGTCTAATTGTTGGCCATGTGGTATAGGCCCCTGAAGATGATCATGGGGCACATTAAAGTATGCAAGGACATTGAGTTGTGCTAGTTTTGCTGGAGATCTTTCCTATGAGCTGGTTTAGGGAGAGATCCAAGGACTCAAGAGAAGTCAAGTTCCCTAATGACGAAGGGATGAAACCAGTACTTCTTCTTTCTTCTCCAAATAATGAACAGAGACAAGTCATATCATGGGAGCTGATGGAGCAGTACAAGTATTAAAAGCATCTGAAAGACCTATTGTTATATCTGATTTATGTCTAGGTTAAGATAGCAGTTAGGCAGCTCAGCCTCAAGGTTTTTGGTTGGATATATATAGAACAAAAAGTACTCAAAGACAGTGTGAAGCTTAATAGTTATTACACCACAGTACCAGACTCTGTCAGTCTGCTTAAAATACAAACCTAACAAACAAATATACCAGAACACATAACATAATGCATATGAACAACATGATATTAGCTCCAATGCTGCTCTAAACACTAGGCATGGAGCTAATGTTCAAGAACAAGGCTCTAATAAATATGAAGTCTAAGTTCTGAGTCCCTCCATTGCCTTATGCCTCTTGGCTGCCAACTCCTGCTGAATGTCTCCACAAACCAGTCATGGTTCTTGGTTGTCCAAAAGTCCCCCCCAACCACTCCACCTATTAGACCAGCAACAACTCCTGGCAGAACCACAAACCAATCTAGTTCAATTTGAAATCCAGAGTCCTCGTCTTGTTCAAAGCTTGATGTTTGTGGTGTTGTGCTCTCAGAATCTTCACATTTCTTTGGCAAAGGTTTTCCACACAAACCTGAGTTTCCTTGGTACATATCCTCTTGGAATGTGTCAAATTGTCGACCTTGTGGAATGGACCCCGAGAGACGATTATGGGATACATTGAAGTATGAAAGGAATGTCAGTTGCGCCAGATTACTGGGGAGCTTTCCTGAGAGCTGATTTTGGGAGAGATCCAACGATTCAAGAGCACTCAAATTCCCCAAAGAAGAGGGGATGAGACCAGTGAGAGTGTTGTTGGAAAGATTAAGCAAATGAAGCCCTCTTAGGTTCCCAATGATACCTGGGATCTCTCCGTGAAATCTGTTACTTGAGAAGTCTACGAGTCTCAGAAGATAAGGGGTCTTGACATACTTCAATTCACGACCTTTGCTAAAAACTGTAATCGGGTAATCATCGTAAGCCTTATAGTAATTCCCGAAGCTGAAACCGGACTGGACGTATATTTGCGCGTCTGCATCAACAGATTTCATGGCATTCCAGTTCTCTAAGTAGTCGGAGGGCAACATACTTGAAAAATCGTTGCTAGATAAATCAATGATGGACAGCTCAGGAAACTCATGGCTACTTGCAGGCTTCCCAATTATGCCATGGAATGCATTGGACCGCAAAATGAGAACTTTTAATAGTTGAAGTGTTCCTAACCAAGATGGGAAGGTATCACTGATCTGATTATTTCGCAAATTAAGAAACACCAACCCAGAACAATTGGCAATTGATCTTGGTAGCTTCCCTTGTAGCTGATTATAACTCAAGTCAATCGCTTCTAAGTTCAAACATCTGTTTGAACCTATTCGAGGAATATCCCCGTGAAAAGAATTGTTCTGCAGTTTCAATATCTGAAGAGCTCTGAGATTCTCAAAACATTGGGGAATCATGCCATTCAGGTTGTTGCTAGACAAATCAAGAACACGTAGGTCCCCCGCGTTGCAGAATGTTGCTGGAATTTCTCCTGCGTATTCATTGTTTGAAACAGAATAGAGTTCCATTGACGGCCCTGGAATTGGCAGTGATCCTCGTAGCATGTTAGAGCCGAGCTCTAAATAGATTAACCGAGGCCATGGAATAATGACCGGATTTTCTTCAAATCCAGTTAAGTGGTTGTGAGAGAGGTTGAGATACGACAAATTTTCGCTAGCTGAATTCCACATCCATTTTGGTATTTGGCCCTGAAGATTGTTATCAGCTAGATCCAGAAACACCAGTTTACTAGTGTATTTCAAAAATTCCGGAAACTCTGTTAAGTTGCATGAACCCAATCCTAGTTCTTCAAGCTCTGGAGGAATAGCAGTAGATCCAGTTTTGATGTGCACGGATAACTTGTTGAAAGACAAACGAAGTGCCGTCAACTTTTCGAGCTTGGAAAACTCATCGAATTCAACATACCCACTCAAGTTATTTGAGTCAAGGTTAAAAATTTCAAGATTTCTAAGCTCGAATAGTGACCTGGGAATTGTTCCTTGCAGATTGTTGAATCCTGCGTCCAATATCGTTAAATGGGTCAACTGCCCAAGGCAAGATGGGATTTGACCAGTTATTTGATTTTGGTACAAGGTTAATATCGAAAGCTGTTTCAGATTACCCAAAGAAGATGGGATTTCACCAGTAATTTGATTGAAGCTCAAGTCTAATTCCACAAGTTTCGTCAGACTAGCCAAAGAAGATGGGATTTCACCAGTTATTTGATTGGTGGTCAAGCGTAATTCCACAAGTTGCGTCAGATTAGCCAAAGAAGATGGGATTTCACCAGTTATTTGATTGGAGCTCAAGTCTAATTCCACAAGTTTCGTCAGACTAGCCAAAGAAGATGGGATTTCACCAGTTATTTGATTGGAGCTCAAGCGTAATTCCACAAGTTGCGTCAGATTAGCCAAAGAAGATGGGATTTCACCAGTTATTTGATTGGAGCTCAAGTCTAATTCCACAAGTTTCGTCAGACTAGCCAAAGAAGATGAGATTTCAGTCATTTGATTGGAGCTCAAGCGTAATTCCACAAGTTTCGTCAGATTAGCCAAAGAAGAAGATGGGATTTCACCAGTTATTTGATTGGAGCTCAAGTCTAATTCCACAAGTTTCGTCAGACTAGCCAAAGAAGATGAGATTTCAGTCATTTGATTGGAGCTCAAGCGTAATTCCACAAGTTTCGTCAGATTAGCCAAAGAAGAAGATGGGATTTCACCAGTTATTTGATTGGAGCTCAAGTCTAATTCCACAAGTTTCGTCAGACTAGCCAAAGAAGATGAGATTTCAGTCATTTGATTGGAGCTCAAGCGTAATTCCACAAGTTTCGTCAGATTAGCCAAAGAAGAAGATGGGATTTCACCAGTTATTTGATTGGAGCTCAAGTCTAATTCCACAAGTTTCGTCAGACTAGCCAAAGAAGATGAGATTTCAGTCATTTGATTGGAGCTCAAGCGTAATTCCACAAGTTTCGTCAGATTAGCCAAAGAAGAAGATGGGATTTCACCAGTTATTTGATTGTAGCTCAAGTCTAATTCCACAAGTTGCTTCAGATTCGCCAAAAAACATGGGAAATCTCCCCTTAAGTTGGTATCGGCAAGGGACAAATTGTTAAGTCTGGTCAGCTTTCCAACCCAAGACCAGGAATCAGTAACTTGGCCACTGAAAGTACCCTTGTTGGAAAAAAAGGACGAAAGATCAAGGAAATTGAGCTGGGTAAGGTTGGAAAGTGAATATGGAATATGGGGATAAAACTGACAGTTTGCTATGTTCAACAAATTTAAGGCACGAAGGTTTCCGATTGAAGCAGGTAGATGACCAGAGAAATTGGTTGACCGCAAATTCAGTATCTTCAAGGGACTGCTCTTGTTAAGCTCATCAGGAAAGTAACCGCTTAGATTATAGTTATTGGCCAAATCAAGTACTTGCAAGTTTGGTAGGTGGAAAATGCCTACTGGGAATTCCCCCTCCAAGTCACATTCTTGAAGACGGAGAGATGTGAGAGAAGACACATTCACCAACGAATTAGGCACTGTGGAGCCTATCTCTACCCAACTAAGATGAAGTTGTTTTATGTTGGTCAAGTTTTGAACTAGGCTTCCGAAGTTGGCCGTTTTATTGAGAAGATGCCAAGCACTAGAAGACAGATCAAGGACAGACAACTTGGATAGATATGAAATTTCCGATGGAATTTGGCCAGAAAATGAAGACATGGATAGGTTGAGATATGTTAGACTAGTAAGATCATGGCCTAACCTGGATGGTATTTGAGAGTAGTTGAAGTTATTGTCGGAGAGGTCAAGCCTCTGCAACTGAACAAGTTGAAAAAGACTGCTATTGGAGTTGATGGAACCATGAAGACAGCTGCTGGCGAGGTCAAGGCCAATAACATGGCCAGAGTCGTGGTTGCATTCAACACCATCCCATGAACAACAGTTACTCCTTTGAGGATCTCCTTCTAGCCTACCCCAATATGCAACTTTCGGATAAGCAAAGGGATCTTGGGAAGCAGACTTGTTTACCGTGAAACTAGCTTTGAATTGCAACAAGGCAGAGCGCTCATCATCGTGGCAAAGTGTCTGCGTTTGTACAAAAGAAAAACAGCATGCAGCATTAATGAGCAACAAGAGTATAATATAACTCACAGAAAAGAAGCCCCACAAAGATGATCCCATTTCCGTTCCCATGAAAAATTATGTGCCCTTTGTATATGTATATGTAGGCTTGTGGTTTTCACATAACGGAGAACTTAAGACCCTTTTATAGACAGAAAACATAGCATCTTCCAAAGTCAACAGAAAATTTACAACGGTAAAGTCGGGTTGTTTTATAGGAGTCAAATTTGCTAACAACATAAACTCAAGTGGTGATATCACTACTGTATATCCAGCTGCCACGTGTTACTCATTAATTTTAATAATTTTGTTTTTCTTTAATACATTTTTCTCTCACCACGTTTCTTCGGAGCTTCTTCCACCCACCTTGGTGGGTGCTCACCTGGGGTCTTCAACGGTGCGTGCAATACACGCGCTGTTAGGATCTGTTAGGCCAAAAAAAAACGTCTACGTCAGTAAAATTGATTGTACTCCACTCACATGCTTTGCACGCGGCATACGATGGATATAACCTAAAAAAAAAAAAAATTAGATTGATTCGTAATTCTCTCAGCAGCCGCATATAGAATTAGATTGATTAAGAATATGAGAGCTCTAGGGTTTAGGAGAAGAGGAGACACAGAATATTGGGAAGGAGAGATCGAATCAGGCTGATTAAGAATACCTTCGATGCCTTCTGCCGATTCCCTTATTTCTTGAAGTCGGGTTCGTCCCGAATTCAGGACCTCCCCTTTCCGGCTACTTCGTCATGAGCACCGGGCTATGGGGCTGTCGAGCAACTCAAGCGAACCGCCTCTTTAGACTTCGCTATCACTCATGACTGGTATATGGATCTCTCTTTCCTTTCCTACTGCAAGGTTTAGTAGAGCTTGTTTTTGTGCGAAATTTAGTTCCTGATATTAGTTCAAATACTTGAGCAATCCAAATTTTTTTGCCTTGTCTATTTTTAGATCTGTTCCTCTGTTGTGTGGATACATATGACTGTTTCGTTGAGGCTTAATCTTCATTGTATTTTCCCGTTAAGACGATTAAATCCGAGTGAATTCCAGTCGCCGGAATTGTGAAGGATTCCATTGTGGGTTATTGGGTTCCGGGCCATTTGATCTTTGGGGCTGTGCCTTCTAGACCAAAGCAACATTTGTAGGTTATTCATATGTGTTCCTGCGCATCATATCATTGAATAGTGAATAGAGTTTTTCCAGAATTTTTTAACAGGTGATGGGCTTCATGATGGAGGAGCATGATCAAAAGCATTTTGAAGAGTCCAAGCCAGGACCAAGAGGGGTACATTTGGTGGATTCTATTAATTTGAATGTCGCTTGTTTAGAAACAGAAATTGGGAGGTTGGCATATACAGTTGATTGCATGGAACCCAAGCTGGAGGAGTTAAGATTACATGTATTTAACTTAGAACGTACGATGCTTGAAATATTGAATGGTGATTGCATTGAAGAAATTGTTTCTGATGATGATAGGACTTCATTCCGTGAGGAAGTTGCAAGAATGACGGTAATACTAAACAATAACGTTTATGTTAACTGTTGTCACATTGAATTGAGCTGTCAACAAACACATATCTTAATCAGTCAAAAATGAATTATTGGTGGAAATACTTTTTTGTTACAAAAACAATATGGTTAATAGTTGCTTCAGACATGTGATGCTGCCATCTTCGCAAATGAAGATGCTAGACAATGTTTTTGGTGATGATATTAGGGAGGAAATGGGAGTGCTACCTCATTTTGTTGATCTTCCATTCATGGATAAGCACAACCACCCGGTTCAAAGAAATGCGTTCGACTGTGGTGTGTTTGTAATAAGAAACATGCAGCATTATGGCACACAATGGGATGAGGATGTGAATGGCCTCTAAACAAGAATCTAATGTTGCACAAGGTATTATTAATTATACAAAACAAATATACTTATACATTGTTCGTGGATGCAGTATGTTTCAGATGAACACCGCGCAAATTTGGTCCTTGAGTGTGTCAATCACCCTCGCAATGAGGTGGTAAATGTAAGAGAAATGGTGGCAGATTGTTTGTTGCAACGAGGGGCTGATGCGGTAGATGGAATGGTTGGTAAAGCTCATCACATGATGACCAGTGGTGGCATGGCAATAGATGTTGATCCCATGCACGAGAGAAGAGGTTACTTGGGTAATGGAAACAAGCAGGAATTTTGCAATCTGTGTTCAAGTTGCACATCTGACCTACAGTGAAAACTGGGTGAAATAGGTCACATAACGGTTTTTTTATTTTTATTTATGCATGCATTACGATTAGCTATCAAAGGTTTAGCTAAGTGAACCATATTGAATGATTGTGATTTAATTTTGATCCTAAAGTTGTGGACAAAAATAATAATGCCATGGCTCGTCTTTGCTTGAATGCGTCTTTTTTTTATGGTTGTGAGGACCCTGTTCTATTTACAGCAGTAAGACTGCCTACAGTAAGATTATGGATCTAAGTTGAAGAAAGTTACAAACAGAAGAAGACTAGCTAACCCAGCCGCGCAATGCCGCGGGAAAGAAAAACTCAAATGCCATGAAACGCTCCAATATTTGTGCACTATACTCAATGCCATGATTTCATGGTTAGAACATGGAACAAAACTAGTCTTTTAGCCATGAATTTCATCACGGACTAAAAATCATTTTAATCAAAGGAACTGTATTGATTTACTATAAATCCTGTAATAAATAAAGATAGTAGTACTTGAACTAGGAATATGTCAATCCTCACTGAACTTAAATGAATAGAAGAAACAGAACAGCATTATTGATAATCATGAGCCCAATGCATTTTGTTAATTAAGATTGATGAATCGTATTCGTGCTGCTGATCATCCATGAGTTTCACATAACAGTCTGCCTTCTTGTCTGTTTCACCAATTGCAGCCAACCTCTCGACTTGCTGGGGATGAGATCATAATATGCTGAGTACCAAGGATCAGTATTCATAGCTGACAAATTCTCTAGCTTCCTGGAAAATACCATCATATTTCCGATTTAGTACTGATGTAAACTGTTTTAGCAAGAAGATAAAAGTAGTGCAAATACAATGAAATGATGCAGAACTTAACAAAAGCTATATATCCTCCCAACATGAATTAATGAATCAGATAAGCTACCTGTAGCCTAACAAGTTTCTTAGCAAAAGCATCAGCCAGTTATTCCAGCAACCCAGAACACAAAATAAATTAAAACACAAGCTTGCTACATATAACTAGGTAAAAAGATTACAAAAGACTCACCTTAACTGTCCCAATGGTTCTGCAGATAGTCCATTGATAATGTAAGTTTCTTAACTTCTTCATAAACTGTTTCGCTGAAATAAAAACACAAGTAAATACTCACGCATAAGCAAAGAATGTCTGAACAAAAACAAGTACATAGAAAACATCATGAAAAGTTGGAAACCAATACTACTACTACTCACCCATAGAAATCCTATATTCCTCCAATTGCGGTCCATGAATAAACTGATAAACCCATTTTTACAACAGAGGGGCATGGATGGCAAACCATGCGAAGTGCTGGATTCATTTTCATTTATGTCACATGGAGAATCTAATACTTTAGTGTTCAAACTTTGGCTGCTTATTCACCTTGTTCAAACCATACCAAAAATATAAATCTGAACCATGGCATTATCATAAATTATAAGGCTAATTTATAAAGAAATTGGTCCATAAACGAATGATTAGAGTAAACACACAGTTGAAACTGATACAAAGAAATTTGTAAGCACCCAATTAGCCAAACCTCATGCTTTTCTGACTACAAAGTTTCACACTACTGATCTATAAATATATCACTACTACAACTATTTCATTGCCTGTCAGTTCTGCAAACTTCTGGTTATAATCACAGAAAATAGCCTGTGACCCATGCTTTTAAAAAAGAAAAAGAAAAAGAGTATAATCACAGAAACAAAAAAAAAACATTATAGTCTTATGTAGTCTGTGATACATATAGGCTTAAATAACTCCAATTATACAAATGTGTACGCATTCAACACTATAAAAGTATACCTTTTTGTGTTCTGTACGTAGATGGAATGAGGGACGAACATCAAGAAGACAAGAACGGTTTTGTCAGATAGCTGAATTGCATACCCAACTTCGGAGCTTCCCTTGGTGTTAGAGGTTTAACCTTTTCATCCCTAATCTATAACACACATTTAAAACTCCAAATCAACCACAGTAATATATCTAAACGCAACTCAAAACATTACAATCTGTAAAGGAAAAGAGCAATCCTCTCCTACTCCTCGTTCACTCTCAGTTTCATACTAAGAAGCACGGAAACGGGTACGAGTTTCCGGATACGATCGGATCGGAAACGTGGAAACGGCAAATCTTAAAAGTAATAGGAAACGGAAACGTGAAGGAAACGCCAATTAAATATATTATATATATTAATATATATATATATATATAATTAGAAGAAAAAAAATATGAAACATAAACAAAATACTAGTTTATAACAATCAAGCATTATCAATCCAAAGGTTCAAGTAAAAGGTTAACACAAGTACACAACTAATAACAAGTCAACAACCATCAACTTCATTCAACTTCGACAACATCCTCAAGGTCTTCATCTTCAAACAAAACCCCCTCTAATTGTGGTTCATCAAGTGAAAGGTTAGCAATCTCAAGCCTTCCAACATTAGTCTCTTCCAAAGAATCAAACTCATCACCTCCAACATCCCACATTTGAGTTGCACTCTCATTGTAACTTGGGCTTCTTCTAGCTAAAAGGCGAAGATTGGTATGCACAAACACCAAATCTTCCGCTCTTTGTGGTGTTATCTTGTTCCTCCTCACAGAGTGAATGAAATTGTAAGTACTCCAATTTCTTTCACAACATGAAGAAGAACAAGGTTGACCTAGAACCTTGAAGGCTATGGCTTGGAGAGATGGTGCCGAAGCTCCATGGACAGCCCACCATGTTATAGGCTCCATAATAAACCTATCCTTCATAGCATCTCCACTTCCAAACTCTTGCATGCACATAGAAAAATTGGCAAATTCTATGTTAACTTTCCTTCGATCATCTTCATTGGCAAAGTATCTAAGGATACAATTTTTCCTCTCCCTTGTAATCTCTAAATCTTTGTGGGGAGCAACACGATTAGTATCTTCACTAAGCCATTCCGAACTATAATACCTAGATATAAAATAAGAATAAATTTAATTCACATTATAATTTATGAAAGATTAAACAAAGAAGCAAAAGAGAAACAAATATTATACTTACTTCGGATTCAATGAATGTGCCAAGCAATTGAGAGAAATATTGCTCTTGGACCAACGAGCCATTAGAACCTTATACACCGCATCCCAAAATGGAGACTCTTCGTGAGGTTGCTTCCTTTCTTTCCTATAGATAGCTTTCTTCACTTGCTCAATCATACTATCCCACCATTCATACACCAAATGAAGAGAAGGCCTATCAGTGTCTGCTCTCCTGATCATCTCATAGATAGGCTCAGTAAAAGAAATGATGTAATCAATGTCATCCCATAGCAACTCATCTAATAATTTCTGTTTCACAGAAGTAGCCTTCCTAACATCATCTTCTTTGTAATCATCCCACTTTGGACTGATGACCATATGTTGCAAACCATTTTTGATTTGCCTAAACCTCTTTAGCATGATTAACGTAGATGCAAACCTTGTGGGAGCAACCGAAAGCAACTTCAAATTGCAATGTTCATTAAACATCACTAATCTCATTCCATGATTCATAATGAAGTTCTTGATAAACATAACATCCTCAGAAACTGGCTGTATCCAACCACATGCATCAAACACATCTGCATTGCTTGCAACTAATGAAGGTGTGCAAATATTCTTGACAGCAAGATTCAAAGTATGCACTACACATGGTGTCCAAAAAACAGTAGGATACTTACTTGCTATCAAGGCACCGGCCTTAGAACAAACAGGAGCATTGCCGGTAATCACTTGCACAACATTTTCCCAACCCACTTCCTTGATGGAATCTATAATCAAGTCTGCAATCAATGCATGATCCTTGAATTCCCCTTCACAGTTTATAGCCCTCAACATCATCGGACCACTCTCACAAGTGGCTATCACATTAATCAATGGTCTTCTTTGTGCATCAGACCAACCATCACTACAAAGACTTACACCTTTGTCTTTCCATGTAATCTTGATTGGCTCTAAATGATGCTCAATATTTTTCCTTTCTTTTGCAAGAAGTGTGGTCCTTAGAGCATTGTAGCCTGGTGGAATGTAGCCTGGAAGGGTAGAAGCACGAATGTAGGAGTTCCGATAGTGTGGATTTCTAGCTAGGTTGAAAGATAAGCCACCGGTGTAGTACATCCTTGCAACCTCACTATCGCATTGCACCCTAGCTGAGTTTTGGAAGGCCTTTTCAACTGAACTAGCAGCTGTTTTCCTCTTCTTTCCACCATCACTTGCTGTTTGTGCTTGTGTATAGGCATGATAACTCATCCCATAGCTACTTGTGCCAGAACTCCCACCTTGCTGTCCTGATGATGGTAGAGGAACTTGTCTAGGAGCTGCATTCATTAGTCTCTCCTTGCATTCTCTCACCAACTTGGACATTTGAGTAAATGCATGAGGAGTAACCTTGTTGCAAGCTGCTATCCCCGTTGTTCCTTCTTTCAACAAATGACCACGAACTCTAGTATAAGACCCGTTGTAGTGCATTTTGCAAAAATTGCACCGCCACCTCCAACTTCCACCACCTGCCATTTTGTCAATCTTCTTCACAAAATTCCACAATGGTGCTTTATCATCAATGATCTCATTTTCAGGATCAGCAGATCCACTACTATCACCGGCGTTAACAGACCCGGCACTAGAACTAATAGGAGGTGTTCCTCCGGTGCTCATGGTTCCTAACAAATATACAATTCAACATTACACCAATATGCAAACAACTCGATATTTAGACTTGTAGACCCAATTTAATACTTAAACTGAATCAATCTCATACTGAGTTACTGACAAACGCCAACATCGATTAGGTTCTAAACATCATATTGCAGAAATCAAATTCAGACAATCAAATTCTATCATAAATTGATAGAATTGAAGAGAACTCACTCTCGGTCTTGAGAGGAACAACCAGAAAGACCGGAACTGGACCGGACTGGAGAAGAGGAGTGACCGGACTGGAGAAGAGGAGCGACCGGACTAGACCGGACTGGAGAAGAGGAGTGACCGGACTGGAGAAGAGGAGTGACCGGATTGGAGAAGAGGAGCGACCGGACTGGACCGGACTGGAGAGGAGAAGAGGAGCGATCGACCGGAACTGGGTCTTCGATCGGAAAGGAGTGACCGGATTGGAGAAGAGGAGCGACCGGACTGGACCGGACTGGAGAAGAGGAGCGATCGACCGGAACTGGGTCTCCGAAACGTTTCCGATCGAGGGTCGTCTGAGGTCGCGTCGTTGTCCCCTCTCTGTCTCTCTCGATCTCGATCTGGTCCATCTTCGATCTGATCTCGTTTTTGTTTGTTTTTTGTTTTTTTTTTTTTTCAATTTATGCCTAGTAAAAAGTCTGTAATACCCCCACGTTTCCTATTTATTTACATGCTGCCGTTTCCTAATCGGAAACGGACGTTTCCAAAACGTTTCCAAATCCGATACACGTTTTCGGCCGTTTCCGGGCGTTTCCAACCCGTTTCCGACCGTTTCCCGTTTCGATACGGGAAACGAGGGCTGTTTCACGTTTCCATGCATCATAGGTTTCATAGCATACCAGAGCAATTGATTTCGACTGCGATGTTCATTTGACCACGAAATCTTCAATCCACTGCTAAATCAAAACCCACGAAATTGAATTTGATATCAACCCTTAACCCGTAAAATTGCCCCAAATTGAATTGATTAAATTGAAATCATACCTACATTGAATTGATTGATTGCCTGGAATTGAAGAGGGAGACTGACAGAAGTATGTCACTTTGATCTCTGAGAAAGTAGAGAAGGTGAAAGTCTGAAAGACTGAGAGGGAGTGGAAGGAATCGTCCGGCGAACTCGGCCACTCGGGGTTCCAGTTCGGCACTTCGGCAGTTTATGCTTGACAATCCTACACCCAATTGGGAAAACCAAAAAAAATAAAAAACCAAGCCCAAATTCTTCCGGTAGGCTTCGGTCCTCCCAAGCCACTACCACAAACGGAAGAAAAGGTTGAGTTCAATACCTCATATTTAATTTTTTTTTTGTTGAAATCTTTTTAGTAAGTTATACCTCAATGTAAATATTTAACATTAGTCACATAAACATTGGCATGTCAAAAAAAGACTAATTAACCGGAAAAAAAATTGTGAAAATATATTGTTAAGTTATTTTTCAAGTGGACGTAAAAATCATTTGAATAATATATTAATATAGTAATTGAATAGCTCAAGTTGATAATTTTACACGGTACCTACTAAGACGCCATAAACATATAAGTAATCTCAAATTTATCAATTTTCAATTTCGATTATATTGATTGCACAGAATCCTTGTATGCCTACTAATGTATTCTAACTTGTTTATTAGTTATATGGAGAAGTATATCTTTCATAACCAACAAGGTTGAGGAAATAGAATTCATGAAATTCATCGTTGGATGTTTTCATGACATGAAGAAATGGTTATGATCAAAATTTCAACTATTTTCATCTTCATTTGGGTCTTGATTTTTCTGGTCAACTGTAAACCCTAAATACATATAAAACTAATATGCACATAACCATTCATCCACAACTTCTTTTTTGGAACTGTCAGGTCTCACACTCTAGTGGGTATGAGCTATATAAACCAATTTAAAAATTCAGAAATTCTACTGTCCTTTTGGTTCAGCTCATCTTATGGAAGTATAAGAGTAAAAAGGGTCGACCGTTTTGTTCCACATTGAAATGACGGCAGATGGGGCTAATAATTTTACACAGCTAAGACCCCATAAACATATGGGTAATCTCAAATTTATCAATTTTCGATTTCGATTATATGGATCGCACAAAATCCTTGTATGCCTACTAATGTAGTCTCACTTGTTTATTAGTTATATGGAAAAATATACATCTCATAACCAACAAGGCTGAGGAAATAGAATTCAAGAAATTCAACCGTTGGATGTTTTTATGACATGAAGAAATGGTTATGATCAAAATTTCAACTATTTTCATCTTCGTTTGGGTCTTGATTTTTGTGGTCAATTGTAAACCCTAAATACACATAAAACTAATATGCACATAACCACTCATCCACAACTTCTTTTTTCAAACTGTCAGGTCTCACACTCTTGTGGGTATGAGATATATAAATCAATTTAAAAATTCGGAAAATTTTAGTTTCTTGTGGTTCAGCTCCTCTTAGGGAAAGTATGAGGGTAAAAATGGTTGACCGTTTTGTTCCACATTGAAATGACGGCGGATGAGGTTAATAATTTTACATAGTACCTATTAAAACTCTATAAATATATGGATGATCTCAAATTTATCAATTTTCAATTTCGATTATATGGATCGGCAGGATCGTACAAAATCCTTGTATGCTTACTAATGCAGTCCAACTTATTTATTAGTTATATAGAAAAATATACCTTCCATAACCAACAAGGTGGAGGAAATAGAATTCATCAAATTCAACTGTTGGATATTTTCATGACATGAAGAAACGGTTATGTTCAAAATTTCAACTATTTCATCTTAATTTAGGTCTTAATCTATGTGGTCAATTGTTGACAGTAAACCCTATTTATTCTTAGGGAAATTATGGAAAATGTCATATGAGAGTATGAAATGATAAAAAGGTTACCTAGTTTCCCACTTGATAAAAAGGTCCGTAATGAATTATTAGTAATATTAATTTAGTCCTTATAAATAATAAGTAATGTTAAAAAAAGTCGGTTTTTAATTTTTTTGATTCTCATTCTGCCCTTAAAGCCAACTCTCTCTCTATCGTCTTCTCCTCATCCACAAGAGACACAGACCTCGAGAGACTGCGAATGGAGAAGAACGACGCGTCTTTGGGATCGCTATACGAGTTCTTGAAGTGGTGCCGACTCTCTGGTAATCAAATCGCTCCAGATCATTCAGGTCGATCGGGCGTCGTACGAAGCCTCTTCGTCTCTTGACATACTTGTCGAGATTAGAGAGCGCGATGGTGAAATTGAACGCCACTTTGCCCTCGACGAACCCGAGGCCGATGAAGGCGTGCTTGCCGGTGCCATCCTCGATCCTGAGGATGAAGTAGCGCGACGATTCGAGCACGATCTTGAAGAAGGTCGCTGGAATTTGGATCCTCCAGTCGGATCTCGCACCGGTCCTTGCACGACCTTTTCCGCTCTCGGAGAGCTTCTCGTCGCTGCTGGCTGCATCACTGACTTTGATGAGTACCGCTCGGTGAGTTTATCTTCCCTGGTTGTTTTGATTAGTGCTGCTTAGTTTCTCAAAATTGTTAGCTTAGTTTCTACAATAAGCTTATTGCATTGGAACTGTGGAGCTTAGTTTTGTTAAAGTTAAGAGTTTTTTGGTGAAATTTAGATAGGCAATTGTGAATTTATAATGAACTGTACTCGATGAGTTATTGAATTGTAGGCTTTATGGTGTTAGATGTTTAGTACTTACAATTAGGTATGGTTGAGATGACACTGCTTCTGAAATTAGTATTTTTGATTGTGATGCTGATTCGATGAACCAAGTTATAAGAATCGAACATGTTTGTTGTGAAATTGATTAGGAAAATTAGTGGTCAAGAAATTGATTAGCAAATGGACTCAGTATTGTGATGAAATTGATTAGTTGTTGTGATGAACTGTTGGATTTGTTTTTCGGTCAAGAAACTTAAGGTGTTGAACTGAAAATTGTGAATCAGATTTTGAACTGGACCCAGCTGCTGCTGGATTATAGGTTACATCAGATGGAAACCCGAAAATTCTAGATGTTCTTGATTGGTTAGTAGATAATAGTCTACCTTAGTATGAAATTGGTGGTTTTTATCGTGCAAGATGATAAAAACCCACATATGAATAGCCTATTTTGTATAAAATCCCAAATTTCAATTCTGTCATGATTTTTTTTTTATGTTAAGGATC
>BDJD01002410.1:0-33140 GCA_002564525.1 Rosa multiflora | reverse complement strand
ATAATAAGGCATGCTTAAAATGATCAAAATTATCTAATTAAACATGCTTAATAACAAAATAAAAGCATAAACAATAAAGTACAAAGCATGCTAAAAAAAAAAAAAAAATTCACATGCTTGGTTAAAATCATAAAAGAAAATAAAGAAAACATACTTGATTTCAAGAAAACAAAACTATCTTAGCACACGCGCGTGTTGATGTAGGCGTGCGTAACGATGTTTTTGTGATTGAGGTTTCTCCCTTTCTCTTTTCAGCAGTGGACCAGGAGGCCTTTTTTTTCTTTTCTTTTATTGTTTTTGTTTCTGGGCCGGTGGCCTGTTTCTATATTTTTTCTTTTCCTCTTTTTTTTTTTTTTTTTTTTTTTTTTTAGCCGCAAGGCCTTTTTTTTTTTTTTTCTTTTTTTTTTTTTTTTTTTTCTTTTTTTTTTTTTTTTTTTTTTTTTTTTTTTTTTTTTTTTTTTTTTTTTTTTTTTTTTTTTTTTTTTTTTTTTTTTTTTTTTTTTTTTTTTTTTTTTTTTTTTTTTTTTCCTGCAGGGCTGCTGCGTCGGGGAGTTGCAGCAGGGGCTGGGCCGTGCTGCTACGGCGTGGTGTCCGGCGGATCGATCTAGAAGGGCTGCCAGGCGCTGGTGTCCATCGAATCGATCTGGAAAAACAGCCGGGAGCAAGTGGGCTGTGTAGACGCTGTGCAGACGATGGTGGTCTGCAGATGGGTGGAAGCGAACGCAGGGGCGCCGGGTGTGGGGCTGTAGGCAGCGAGGCTAGGCTGAAGCTGATGGAGGCCGTGACTGGGGTTTGGAGGGACAACCAAGGAAAGGAAGAGCCGCTGGCAGAGGCAGCAGCGACGAGGTCGATGTCGAGGTGCGCGGTGGAGCGATCTGGAAGGGTATGTGAGGCCGTGAGCTGTGGGCTGGTGAGAGGCCGGTCTGGCTGGGCAGCTGCTGCTGGGATCGGCGCAGGTTGCTGGTAGGTGCAAGTCTGGAGGCTGAGGCGTGGACGAGGCCGATCTGGATCAGTTTTTTTTTTTTTTTTTGGTTGTTGGTGGCAGCAGAAACAGAAGAAAAATATTTTTTCTTCTAGGGCTTGTTTCTTTTCGTCAGAAAGAAAACTAGAAAATTAAGATTTTTTTTTCTATTGGCTATTTGCTCTGAGCGTGCTGATAACGTGTAAAAGTAAAATGAGAATTGGAATTGGTCTACACATTTCATTTCATAACCCCTTTATATAGGGAGAGAATTACAATGGAAAGAACAATTACAATGATGACAATAACTACTGATTGGTCTGTAATTCATGCTGATTGATGTTAATTGGTAATTGCTTGATTCCCTCTCCGTCAATCACTTTGACGAAGGCACATAATGTGTTTTTCCTTTAACAAAAAGAACTTTGAGTGGGACTATCATGGCATTAGTCTAAAAAGAAGTTTGTAGTTCTTGATATAAAGTAATTGCAGTATGATGCAGTGAAATTTTTTACTTAATTAGTAATGTAAAATTTAGCAAAATTTATTCACTAACTATTGCTTGTGTTTTTATTTTTTATTTTTATTATTATATATATATGTATGTATTTTTTTTTTTTTTAAGGGAAGGATGTCAGGCCTTAGTATAACCAAATAGTAAGTAACAACATAATATGATCACGTCAATATTAAGCCATGCAAGTCTGCCTTAGAGCAACTTAAATGCTATCACCATAGTAAAAAGGACCAAGAACCAAAAACTTTAACAATGCAAGGTCAAAACACCGCCCCAACTTATTCTATAAAGACCTCTCTACGTAGAGGGGGCTTCCCCATGTTCAAGAAAAAAATAGACCACACTATTAAAAGAGGCTCAAGACCTAAACTAGCCTTCATACTCAACAGAGCCCAAAGACAAGGCCCAAGTATATGAGGAAACAAACCTAAACCCAAGCTCAAAAACCCTAACCCTACCTTGCCATTCTCGACTTCTGCAACTTTTCTAAACAAACAGTCGTTGCCGCCGTGGGCAATCTAGAAGAAATTCTCTAAGCTGCCACCACCACTGGAATACTCTTACGTATTGTCACGATCCTTGCCAGTAGAGGATAGACAACCACCATCAGCGCGCACATCCAAGAAAATTGCCTACGAAGCTCAACTGCCATACCGAGGCACAAATGTGACTACACCTTCACCGTGATTGCAGTCTTCAAGAGGAAAGCGTGGTACATCCCAATCCACTGAAGAGAACCTCGGTCCATCTAGGCTCTTCACTCTAGGCTAGTCGAATCTCTTTTCGGCTCAACAAACTCTTAGTAGTTCTCTACAAAATGTATTAGAGACACACGCTCAGTGAGTATATCATATAATATGCTAACAAAACATGTCATCTTACAGTGGCTAGAAAATAGTATATCGTATGCACAACAATTCAAAACAATTCATCACATTGCATTATCTCTTCTTATTGGTTAACCTTCAATTTAGTGATCCCCACAGGCATCATAATGGCCTTCTCTAGCCCTATACCATTGTGTAACACATTCTTACCTTGACATAAACAATAAAAAAGTTAGACGATTAGTCAAACAATGAACACATAATATACATAAATCCCATATATTTTGCAAATAGACATGCTTGAAAATATATAGATATATCGTAAATAGCTAAAATCATGATTTTCCACAATTGTTATAGTAGGTAAGAATATTTGAAACATATTACACAATTCAGTCACCTCTACAATACGAATCGCCTCCTTGAATACCAATTGTAAACAGTCTCCTAAAACAAGTCTTCTATAAATAACTGTTTGATCTAAATTAAACCTCCATGGATAGAAAGATGATATCAAGACGAATCTATAGCTTTTTGCAATCCTAAATAGGAGTTATGAATCAAAAGTTATGATCCATCAAAATTTTAGAGAGAGAGCTGGATAGAGAAAATGTTAGAGAGAGAAACACTCTCGGAAATTATGAAGGAAAGAGGCTTCTGTTAAGCTTATGTATAAGGTATGGTAACTAATCATACGATGACAAGTATCAAAATCTAAACCTTCCACAAACAAACTTGTGCCACTAGTCAACCCCTTCAAATAAACTTTAAAAATAGCTTGGAAATCTGAAAAATTTACCGATAAATACTGCAAACTCGTGACGATCTCTACTATCCACTTTCAACCAGAAAAGTAAAATATGAACAACTTGAAAATTCGGGATCTCACAAATAAATACTTGCTACAAAATGAAAAAAAAAATGACAAACGAAGTTCAATTCGGTTTTAATTTTTGTTTTTATAAAACCCACCACACCCTACCTTTAATGGGTCTGGAACACATGACCTCCCATAAACCTATCTTGAAGATATCTACATTGTGAAAGTATTAGTTGTTTAAAGTTTTCTAATATGTATTATGAATGCTTTTTTAGAAGTTCCAGAGTCAACAATAAAAAGATTTTTCTCATAATGGCTCTCCACCTGTCTCTCCTCTGGTAAACCCTAGCTGTCGTGGCTGGGAACTCTATCAATGGCATTCGTCTCCAACACCAAGCAGGTCTTTTATCTCTAGTTCTCGCTGTCTTCTTGCGGCAGTCCAACGTCATCTTTGTTTGGCGAAATTTCATTATGTTTGTCTCTCTTTGGAGACTCACCGAAGTACACGTGGAATTTGTTATGGCTTAGAGTTTGTTATTCTGTTAATAAGTGTCCTAGTCTTTAGGATGTTGTTACAGCTTTGAATTCTTCCTAGTTTAGTTACCACGTTTTTAGCTGATAACGTGGGCTGCATTTGAATTTCTGTTTTATCTTGTAAGGCTATTATATAGCCACATTGCTTCTCAAATAAACGAAGTCATTCTCTCAGATTGGTCTTGTGTTCTTGATCTATTGCTATCTTGTGAGATCAATAACTCCTAACAATCTGGTATCAGAGCCCCCACTGGGGCTTGAGAAAAGAAAGCTGCGAGATCTAAAGGCTATTGGAGTCTAGTTGAGACTGGTTATGAAGAATCACAGGTAGGAGCAGCGTTGAGTGAGACGCAGCAAAAGCAATTGGAGGAGTTGAGGGCTAAAGACCTCAAAGTGAAGAATTACCTGTTCCAGGCGATTGACAAGACAATTCTTGAGCAAATTCTAGAGAAACGCACCTCGAAGCAGATATGGGATTCTATGAAGAAAAAGTTCGAGGGAAATGCTAGGGTAAAGCGTTCGGCACTACAAGCGTTGAGAAGAGATTTCGAAATTCTGGATATGAAAGTAGGTGAGACTATCACTGATTATTTTGCTCGTGTTATGGCTATTGCTGGCAAGATGAGGAGTAATGGTGAGCAAACGAGAGAAGTTACCATTGTGGAGAAGATCCTTAGGACTTTGACCGAGAAATTTAACTATATAGTTGTCTCAATCGAAGAATCTAAGGATATTGATTCACTCACAATTGATGAACTGCAAAGTTCACTCATTGTGCATGAACAGAAGTTTCATAAGAGTAGTGGAGAGGAGCATGCACTCAAAGTAACACAAGAAGAGAGATATAGTGGAAGAGGACGTGGGAGAGCTGTGTTCAGAGGAGGAAGAGGCAGAGGAAGGGGTCGTCAACCCTACAACAAAGCCATCGTCGAGTGTTTCAAATGTCATCAACTTGGACACTATCAATATGAGTGTCCAAAGTGGGATAAACAGGCCAGTTATGCGGAGTTGGATGATACAGAAGAAATGCTTCTCATGGCTTACGTAGAGATGCATGGAGCAAGTCAAAATGACGTATGGTTTCTTGACTCAGGTTGTAGTAACCAAATGTGTGGTGATCGATCATTGTTTTGTGACCTGGATGAAGGGTTCAAGCAGATGTTTAAGCTAGGAAATAATATGAAGATGAGTGTAGTTGGAAAGGGTACTGTGAGATTGTCTCTCGATGGTCTCAATCACATAGTAACTAGAGTGTTTATGTGCCGGAACTAAAGAATCATCTTCTCAGTATAGGTTAGCTACAGGAAAGAGGGCTAGCCATTCTAATTCAGTCAAACAAATGTAGAATTTATCATCCATCAAAAGGTTTGATCATCCAAACCGACATGACTGCAAATAGAATGTTCGTTCTGCTGTCCAACACTCAATTCACTAAGATGTAAACAAAGAAGGAAGTGTGTCTTCAAGCAACCACACAAGACCTAGCTCATTTATGGCATCGTAGATATGGTCATCTAAGTTATAAAGGCCTCAAGACTTTGCAGCTTAAAGAAATGGTGAGAGGTTTGCCTAAGTTCTCTGAATCCAACGCTGTATGTACTGATTGCTTGAAGGGTAAGCAATACCGAGACTCTATTCCCAAAAGGAGCACATGGAGAGCATCCCAGAAGTTGGAACTTGTTCATGCAGATGTATGTGGACTGATTTCTCCGATCTCCAACAGTCATAAAAGGTATATGATTTGCTTTATAAATGATTTTAGTAGAAAAGCATCGGTGAATTTCGTAGTTGAAAAATCAGATGCATTTGCTTCTTTCAAGTTTTTTAAGAATTATGTGGAGAAAGAGATTGGTTTGGCCATTAAGTGTTTAAGGACAGATCGTGGTGGGGAATTCACTTCAGGTGAATTCAATGAATATTGCAAGAGGAATGGAATAAAGAGGCAATTAACCACTGCCTATACACCACAACAGAACGGTGTTGCAGAGAGGAAAAAACTCGACGGTGATGAACATGGTGAGATGCTTATTATCTGAAAAAGGTATTCCAAAGACCTTCTGGCCTGAGGTTGTGAATTGGACCTTCTATGTGTTGAACAGGTGCCCCACACTATCAGTGAAAGATGTGACTCCAGAGGAAGCTTAGAGTGGAGTTAAACCATCTGTAGAACATTTCAGGGTTTTTGGAAGTGTTGCACATGTTCATATTCCTGAAGCACGGAGGACAAAACTTGAAGACAAGAGTTATAGATGTGTTCTATTGGGAGTAAGTGAGGAATCAAAAGGGTATAAGCTTTATGATCTGGTCTCAAAGAAAGTTGTGATCAGCCATGATGTTGTATTCGAGGAAGACAAGAAGTGGGAATGGGATAAAAGCTACGAAGACCAAATTCTACTAGACTTGGAATGGGGAGACGATGAGGAGCAAAATGTTTCAAGTGAGTCTGAAAGAGAAGATGCAGATGACAATGAAGAAAGTGATGAAGTACTGCCAAGTCCTATAAGTGTGGAAGGTTCTGCATAATCC
Organism: Rosa multiflora; assembly: GCA_002564525.1. Lineage (NCBI taxonomy): Eukaryota > Viridiplantae > Streptophyta > Magnoliopsida > Rosales > Rosaceae > Rosa > Rosa multiflora. The sequence continues at coordinate 26,955 of BDJD01002410.1, read as the reverse complement.
TCTAGTTCAGAAGAAGGCAGGAATCGAAGAGTTCCGGTATGGATGAGGGATTATGAAACTGGTGAAGATCTCAACCTCTCTGATGAAGATATTAATGTCAACATGGCTCTTTTTACTAGTGTGGATCCAATATGTTATGAGGAAGCAGTGAAGGTTGATAAATGGAGGCAAGCCATGGACTCAGAGATGAGATCCATTGAGAAGAATGGAACGTGGTTTCTAACAGAGTTACCAAGAGGAGCTAAAAGAATTAGGCTCAAATGGGTATACAAAACGAAGCTGAATGAGCTTGGAGAGGTTGAGAAGTACAAAGCGCGCTTAGTTGCGAAGGGTTATGCATAAGAATATGGAGTTGACTATGAGGAAGTGTTTGCACCAGTTGCTCAAATGGATACGGTTCGAATGATTCTTGCCTTCGCTGCACAAAGAGGTTGGAACATTTACCAACTTGACGTTAAGTCAGCATTCCTCCATGGAGAGTTGACTGAGGATGTCTTTGTTGAACAACCGAGGGGGTATGAAGTGAAGAATGAAGCTCACAAGGTTTATAAGCTCAACAAGGCGCTGTATGGACTCAAGAAAGCACCTAGGGCTTGGTTCAAACGGATTGAGTCATATTTTCTGAAAGAAGGCTTCGAAAGATGTGATAGTGAGCAAACACTTTTCGTCAAAACCAACAAGCAAGGTAAACGTTTGATTATAAGCTTGTATGTTGATGATTTAATTTACATTGGAGATGATGAGGCTATGATCAGTGAGTTCAAAGGTTCAATGATGAAGGAATTCGATATGTCGGATTTGGGAAAAATGAGGTATTTCCTCAGTATTGAAGTGATGCAGTTTGGTGAGGGGATCTTTATAAGCCAGAGGAAGTATGCAATGGAGGTTTTGAAAAGGTTTGGGATGGTGAGTAGCAATGAAGTTTAGAATCCCATCATTCCGGGGTTTAAGATCTTTAAAGATGAGAATGGAGTGGAGGTTGATGGCACTTTTTATAAGCAATTGGTGGGAAGCATGATGTATCTAACAGCCACAAGACCGGACATAATGTTTGCAGTTTGTCTGATTAGTAGGTATATGTCAAAGCCAACAGAACTTCATCTCATGGCAGCCAAGATGATTTTGCGTTATCTACAAGGAACAACTGGCTTTGGGATTCTTTATAGGAAGGGAGGGAATAAGGAGTTAGTTGGCTTCACTGACAGTGATTATGCGGGTTGTTTGGAGGATAGAAAGAGCACGTCAGGTTATGCTTTCATTCTGAGCTCTGGAGCAGTTGCTTGGTCGTCACGAAAGCAGCCAATTGTTACTCTTAGTACAACAGAGGCTGAATTCGTAGCTATTGCAGGGTGTTCATGTCAAGCCGTGTGGATGAAGAGAATTCTGAAGAAACTTGGCTATAAAGGTAGCGAAAGCACTACCATTTTATGTGACAATAGCTCAGCGATCAAGTTATCCAAGAACCCTGTGATGCATGGTAAAAGCAAACACATAGATGTGCGTTTTCACTTCCTACGGGAGCTGGCTTGGGAAGGAGTCGTGCATTTGAAGCATTGTGGGACACAAGAGCAGGTGGCTGATGTGTTAACTAAACCACTTAAACTGGAGTCATTTCAGAAGTTGAGAGATCAGTTGGGAGTGTGTAAGGCACCTGCAGTAAACTAGTTGCTTAGGCAATCTAGTTTAAGGGACGGAATTTTATGGCTTAGAGTTTGTTATTCTGTTAATAAGTGTCCTAGTCTTTAGGATGTTGTTACAGCTTTGAATTCTTCCTAGTTTAGTTACCACGTTTTTAGCTGATAACGTGGGCTGCATTTGAATTTCTATTTTATCTTGTAAGGCTATTATATAGCCATATTGCATCTCAAATAAACGAAGTCATTCTCTCAGATTGGTCTTGTGTTCTTGATCTAGTGTTCTTGATCTATTGCTATCTTGTGAGATCAATAACTCCTAACAGAATTGAGAGTGTGATGGTTGCAGCTAGTTTCTCGAATTGGCTTTTAGCAAAAGATCTTAATGGGATACGATCAGGCCGGAAGCAACTCAAGGTCGGTGAGGGGATTAAGGCCGGTGAGGAGCTGTACGCAATTGGGGATGATCGGCAAATGAAGCTTGGAAGCCAAGGGGTGAGCGACCCTCTTTGGCTGGTGATGGAGGTAAGGCAGTCTAATGGTTGGCAAACTAGCGACCTCAGGGCTGGGTTTAGAGCGGTAAAGTTCCGATTGAGGGCGGCTCGAGTCGTTGCGCTCCAATTTGTAGAAGTTGAGGATATGGTCTTCGTGCACCAGTCTGTAGGTGCATTGATGGAAGTGAGTCAAGCATTGGAGAAAGCAGAGCATGTCAGCAGGGCGACTAGATCTGAGAGGATGGTGGCGACAACTGTTGCTACCAGTGCTAGATGGACGCCGGCCGGCGGAATCTGCCACGATTGGCAACAGTGCATCAGTCGAGGTGCCCAGATCATCTTGGGGACCCAATTGGATTGGGTGGTCCAAATCGGGTTAGGTGCCCCGATCACTTGTTCAGCCTAAGTTAACTTGGTGGTCCAAATCCTGCTGGGTCCTGAAATTGAATGGGCTTTGGGTGCCCAACACAAATCAGAATACTCTATGGACTTGGGTCTTTGTGTAGACCAAACTGTTGGGATCTATTTCCATGGGGTTTCATATATGGGATCTAGGAGGATGGACCCGGCCAAACCTTCTAGCTCTAGTTTGGATGGAAAGAGGTGAATTTAGTTTTTTGTTGAACTCTATTTATTTACTGGGTCCTAGATTTGTCATAGTTATAGGCTTGCTTATAATAAGTGAGCACTGGTTCTCTATTGAGTGGTTCTAGCATACCACGTCCTAAAATTGCCCTAGAGTTGGCAAGGGAATATATATCTCTGCCATTTGGGCTTGAGATGAATACAATTGAATACTTTGATTTAAAATATATATATATATATATATGAATTATGAATTTTAAGTGTTATTTCTTTTATGTATTTAATCAATTAATAATATTTTTGTGCTATATTTTTTTTTATATCAATTATTAATTTAGGACTAATTTCAGTTTACCCCCCTGATGTTTAGGGTCGTCATCATGTTAGTACCTCTAGTTTCAATTTAATCAGTAACACCCTTGTACTCTCCAAATTCATCAACCGTGTCCAATTTTTGGACCTCCGTCCAAATTGGACGTTAAATCCATTATGTGGGCTCCCTTTAGGGGGCAAAATGGTAATTTTTGCACATTCTAGCTCTAAAATTTAAATTTTTGTTTCTTCATTTTTTTTAATAAGTGGTTGAAAAGTCTCTCGCTGGTCTACGATATTTGTGATATATCTCCGATAAAGTGAAGAATTTTAGGATATATCCCCAATAAAGTGAAGAAATATCTGTAAAATATGATTTAAAAAACAAAAAATATAAAAGACTCAATAATTCTCTAAATGCAAATTTGTGTGAAGATAGATCTCCTCAAGAGAAATCTGTGTGACGAGAAATTCCTTCAAGGTGAATCCAGGTGAGGAGAAATACTCTCAAGGCAAATTTGAATTTTGGGATATATCCACAGTAAAGTGAAGAAATATTTGTAAAATATGATTAAAAAAACAAAAAACAAAAAATAGAAAAGACTCTGTAATTTTTTTAATGCAAATCTGTGTGAAGAGAGATCTCCTCAAGGGAAATCTGGGTGAGGAGAAATCCCCTCAAGATGAATCCAGGTGAGGAGAAATACCCTCAAGGCAAATCTGGATTTTGGGATATATCTCCAATAAAGTGAAGAAATTCTGTAAAATCTTATTAAAAATAAAAAATAGAAAAAACTGACATTCATATGTAATTTCAATTAATTAACTCTTTCAAAAATAATATATTTTCTCTTATATCCCCGATATTTCCGATATCTAATTTTTTCAAAATTCCAATAGATATGTGAGATAAACCCTAATATATGCTCCAAATTAATTGTTATTTTTATAAACCTATTATAACTTGTGGTGTATAGGTTGAAGGCACAATTTTTAAAAATAAAAAATAAAAAAAATTTGGAGCTAGAATGTGCAAAAATTACCATTTTGCCCCCTAAAGGGAGCCCACATAAGGGATTTAACGTCCAATTTGGACGGATGTCCAAAAATTGGACACGGCTGATGAATTTGGAGAGTACAAATGTGTTACTGATTAAATTGAAACTAGAGGGACTAACATGATGACGACCCCAGATCTCAGGGGGGTAAACTGAAATTAGTCTATTAATTTATATATTTGTTAGGTCCTAGAAAATTTCTAAAAAATTATTATCTCATGCATTTAGCAAGGTTATTATTTTAGTATATTGACCCGACGCAGAATTAGAGAAATTTATTATTTAATCAAGGTTATTAGTTTATTAAATATTTATATATCGAGATTTTACTGTAACGTCATGTTGCTACAAATTGAGTAATTTAACAAGTTATTATGTGTAACTTAAATTAACATAAATGATCTATTTATGAATATTTAAACATGTAATGATTGATTTGTGAAAATATAATCGAAAAATGAGTCTCACAACTACTGGTTAGAAATAAAATAAGTGAAAAATGAGAGCTATCCTCTCTCTCGTCTGGCGACGGCAAACCCTAGCCCTATGATTTTTGCAGTCGAGTTTCTTGGCCTCCGATGAGTCTTTTTCTCCTCGTGAAGCCTGTCTGCCGCTCTCCTCGAGGTCGTGATTCCCCACTATTCAACCTGTGGGCTGTGGTATCTGATTCCTGATTTCAAACCTTAACAGCGGTGCTCACGGGATGTTTGGTCGGGTTTGTGATTGCTTGAAGGACTCTCACCAGGGGAGGCTATGCTCCGATGCGATTTTGTGTGCGACAATTCACATCTGGGATCCTGGTTCTGCCTTTTCTCTTTTGCGGGGCAGAAAGAGTTGCTGTGATGGTGCCCGGGCAGGTTTGGTGGATGCAATTGGCAACGGGGGATTTTGGTTCCGATCTGGGAAGCCGTCCAACGTTGGGCGGAGGTTGGGTCTGATTCAGAATTCTAGAGTGTGGTGGGTGGCTTCTAAGTGGCAGGCCACTCCTCCTCCTGGTAGTGGTCGATCCTCGATCTCCGACATGCTGGCTGTATGGGCGGGGCTGCGTCGGAATAAGGCTGGAAGTTTGGGTGCGGAGGATCCGGCTGCTTTTTTCTTCTCCCGTTGCGACGTAATTGATGGTGGTGGTGTGCAGCTTGATTGGGTGCCCAGAATGTTGGGTGCCCAGAGCAATTTATGCTGGGCCTGGGCCTCTTTTGCTTGGGCTTGGGCTTGGGCATTGCTTCTGGTCGACCTCTTGTTGGCTAAGGTTCTCAGGCCCAATCAATTTTGGGTTAGCCTTTGGGATCTCGGAGGACCCCCCTCTACGCAGGGTGGTCCTGGGTTTTCTTTTCTTGCCCTAACATTGTCTAGGTTCTGATTCTGGGTCCTATTACCATAGTGATTTCATTTAGTTGCTTTAGGGTAGCGTGCATGGCTTGATATTAACGTGGCTCTCTCGGAGATAGGTCATGTTGTATAATCACTTATATTCGAATATATGCAAAAAAAAACTACTATGTCCTATTTAAAAAAAAAAAAAAAAACTATCGGTTAGAAAGTATTCATAAAATTCTCATTCGAAGCTATTCTTAGTAATCATTTTCTTAAAAAAAAAAAAGGTAAAAAAGAATTATATTGTAAAAAAACTAAAATCTTTAGTATTAGAATAAGTTGGTGAAATTTGAGGTCTCTCCGGGTGAAAAAGGAACACTTGAGAGTTGAGTTCAGTCTTCACTCTCACTGCAGAAGGATGACGCAAATAACTCACTGAGAAACCATAAACCCATTTCAACCATTGAATTGAACAGACCCTAAACCCTCAAATTACACCTCCAAAATGATGAGCATCATGCTCTGACGGACACCCTCGATGGCGCGCAACCTCGCCGCCATCGCAACCCTCCTCATAAACTGCCTCTCCTTCCCGCCAATACGTCATCATCCGGCCAACTGATTCCGGCCTCAGGCGACGTCGGTGGCGAGCAATGCCAAATATGGGTTAGTTTCTTCCATGAGACCCTCATTTGTCATCAATTATTGCAGGTTTTATAAGTTTTTCGGGTTTTGATTTACTTTTGGTTGTGTAGGCGTGGGAGCAATCTTTTGGGCTTGGTTATGGCTCCGACAAGAGAGCTCGCGAAGCAGGTTGACAAGGAGTTCCACGAGGCAGCACCTGGCTTGGATACTATTTGTGTGTATGGTGGTACGCCCATTGGAAACCAAATCAGGCAGCTTGGCTATGGAACTGAGGTGGCTGTGGGCACACCAGGGCGTATTATTGATCTAATCGATAGGGGTGCTTTGAATTTATCCGAAGTTCAGTTCATTGTTCTTGATGAAGCCGATGAGATGCTTAAAGTGGGATTTCAGGAGGCTGTTGAGACAATCTTAAAGAGCTTGCCAAAGAAACGTCAGATCTGATGTTCTCTGCTACAATGCCGCCTTTCATTAGAAGTCTTACTCAGAAGTGCCTAAATAATCCAGCAGTTATTGATCTTGTAAGTATACATTTTCATTTTGGTCTGTTCTACTTCAGCCGTCATTAGTAGGAAACATTTTTGTTTGATTATGGTGCAAGAAAATTAACAGCTTGCATGTGCTTTAGGTTGGGGACAATGATCAGAAATTAGCAGATGGAATTTTCCTGTAATCTATTGCTGCGGAATCATATGGAAAAGCATCCATCCTTGGACCACTTATAACAGTAAGTATATAATTTTCTTGTTTTCGGTTTTTTTGTAAACTGAGATTTTTTATTTTATTTATTTGCATAGGTTTAAGAATCTTGGTCTTGGCCTTTCAACATATGGTTGATCCTCACCATAAGGTATTTGATTGTTAGGAACATGCAAAAGGAGGGAAGTGCATTATTTTTACTCAGAGAAAACGTGATGCAGATAATTTGGCATATGCCCTGTCAAGAAGCCATAAATGTGAGGCTTTGCACGGGGATATTTCACAACAGCAGACGGAAAGGGCACTTTCAGGTTTCCAAGATGGGCGTTTCGATGTTTTAGTTGCAACAGATGTTGCTGCTCGTGGGCTTGATGTACCCAATGTTGATCTGGTGAGCTTTCTTTAGCTGTTCTCCATCGTTGCGTTTAATGTTTATTCAATAGATGTTCAATTCATCCTTAAATAATCTAGTTTTGTGTATGAGCATCTTGGTCCGTTGCCTCCATTTTATCAGTAATGATGTGATTAAAGCTTTGAAATGCTCCCTAAATAGGCCCATATATGGTTATTGATGCGATGTTGTTATGGGATTAAATCAGGGACAAAGACTTCTACTAACATCAATTGTGCTTTCTATTTGTACGCTTAGGTGATACACTATGAGCTTCCAAACAATTCAGAGATATTTGTTCATCGGTCAGGGCGAACAGGTCGTGCTGGGAAGAAAGGAAGTGCTATCCTGATTTACTCACAAAATCAGGCCAGGAACGTCCAAATGATTCAACGCGATGTAGGATGCAGATTCACAGAGGTAAAGATCAATGTCCTTTACATTATACCTTTATCTATAAGGTTGTGAAAATGGTCTGTCAAGATAACAAAAGTATGACTTGGATATCAAGTGTTTTTGGGAAAACTAATAGGTTAAAAAGTGGCATGATAAGTTGATAAAATCAGGATTTATGTACTAGATAAATTTTCTTGATTAATAGTTACTAATGCACTTTGACCAAAGTAATACACGATCACATTTAACTTTCAAAAAAAAAAAATTATCTCATTTAAGAGCTGTATCTACTAATTGAGCGCTCATGAACATGCACTCTGCCTATGTGCCTTTCCCCTTAGTTTGAGTCAAAGTGTGCAGCAGGTCTGATATGGTCCTCTTTAGGTATTGTATGGGAGCTTCCTAACATTTTTGATGCGTACACAGCTGTCTGACTGGTGTTTTTTCTTAGCATGAACTTTTTTTATATATGTCGCAACTTAGACTAACTGCATTGGTTACTTTCTGTTCATCAGCTCCCCCGGATTGCTGTTGATAGCAGCAGTGTGAGCATGTTCTCTGACAGAGGTAGTAGCGGTGGTCATTTTGGTGGTTCCGGGGGATCTGGATATGGTCGTCCAGCAAACCGAGGTGGAAACTTTGGTAATTCAGGTTTTGGCCATTCTGGTGGTTTTGGTGGTTCTGACCGTTCCAATGGTTTTGGAGGGTTTGGTGGTTCAGACCATTCAAGCGGTTTTGGTGATTCAGACCGTTCAAGTGGTTTTGGAGGGTTTGGTAATTCTGATCGTTCAAGTGGCCGTTCAGGTGGGTTTGGAGGTCGTTCCGGTGGTTCTAGGGGCTTGGGTGGGAATAGTTCTAGCCGGTTCGGAAAATTTGGGAAAGACAATGGTTTCACGGGGTTTGGAAATTCTGACTGTTCAAGTGGTTCGGGAGGGTTTGGTAGTTCTGATTTTTGATCAAAACGAGGGAGAAGAGCCTTCTGATTTTACTGAATGGTAAATCTAAAATTTAATTAGTTTTTACTTTTTGGTCCTTTCTCTTTGTTCCTTATGTTACTGGATCGTTTAGTTTCTTTTAGTTGAAATGTTCCACTGTGTGACTGGTTATATGATGTTGGAGATTCTCACGTCTGCCTTGAATATCAGTTGGGAGGCTACGGGAGGCAGGAAGAAAAAGATTAGCTAGGAACAATTCATTTCATATTTCAGAGTGAATGATAAGAGAGGCATGTCGCAAAGTGGTGCACAGGCTTCTGCAAGTTTCTAATTATTCTGAAGAAGTCTCATATTTTGCTGTTGATATTAAATCTATAAATTCCAGTATGAACGAACTACATATGGAGAAGAGGGCTCTCTCATGTAATTTATCTTATTTGTTTACATTAACGATTGACCTTTTATTTGAAGTCTTAGATAATGCTCGAGTATAGTAGTTTACTTGGTGCTTTTGCAGTGTAAAGATGTTCAGAGTCTGGAATGGGCTATGATTTGCATTGTTCAGACTACAGAATTAAAATGTGCAGTAAGCACCTGAATAGATCCGAAATTGTTTGGCCGTCTTACAGATCATAATCGTTTAAATGCTTTATCAATTACAGCTATTTGCGCATTTAATTTTTTAGATCACATAAAGATGTTGAAGTGAGTTCATGCTTGCTTCACTGAGAGTGAAAACTAAAACCTTATTTGAAATCAATGTCAGGACTCGAAATGAGTGATTAGTTTCAAATATTAAAGCCAGCTACTGTACAATTCAAGGTACATGTTTGGTAGAAAGCTGCAGCAGTTTATACAAATTTTAGCAATATAAATTGCCAAGCTTGTGTTAATGTACTGAACTTAATTTATGAACTCAAGTAACCCCATTCTGAATGGAGAATATGATATCGCCATATCGGGCCTTAACTGAAGGCCAGAACAAAACCTAAAAAGCTAAATTACATGATGTCTCAGAATCTTGATGTTCTTCGATTGTTGAAGATCGCAGGGGCACTGAACTTTTGGTGCATTTCTTCGACAAAGGCCCACCAGACAAACCTGAGTTTCCTTCATTTGGAATGTGTCTAATTGTTGGCCATGTGGTATAGGCCCCTGAAGATGATCATGGGGCACATTAAAGTACGCAAGGAAATTGAGTTGTGCTAGTTTTGCTGGAGATCTTTCCTATGAGCTGGTTTAGGGAGAGATCCAAGGACTCAAGAGAAGTCAAGTTCCCTAATGACGAAGGGATGAAACCAGTATTTCTTCTTTCTTCTCCAAATAATGAACAGAGACAAGTCATATCATGGGAGCTGATGGAGCAGTACAATTATTAAAAGCAATGTTATCTGAAAGACCTATTGTTATATCTGATTTATGTCTAGGTTAAGATAGCAGTTAGGCAGCTCAGCCTCAAGGTTTTTGGTTAGATATATATAGAACAAAAAGTACTTAAAGACAGTGTGAAGCTTAATAGTTATTACACCAGAGTACCAGACTGACCTTAAAATTCAAACCTAACAAACAAATATACCAGAACACATAACATAATGCATATGAACAACATGATATTAGTTCCAATGCTGCTCTAAACACTAGGCATGAAGCTAATGTTCAAGAACAAGGCTCTAATAAATATGAAGTCTAAGTTCTGAGTCCCTCCATTGCCTTATGCCTCTTGGCTGCCAACTCCTGCTGAATGTCTCCACAAACCAGTCATGCTTCTTGGTTGTCCAAAAGTTCCCCCCAACCACTCCAACTATTAGACCAGCAACAACTCCTGGCAGAACCACAAACCAATCTAGTTCAATTTGAAATCCAGAGTCCTCGTCTTGTTCAAAGCTTGATGTTTGTGGTGTTGTGCTGTCAGATTCTTCACATTTCTTTGGCAAAGGTTTTCCACACAAACCTGAGTTTCCTTGGTACATGTCCTCTTGGAATGTATCAAATTGTCGACCTTGTAGAATGGACCCCGAGAGACGATTATGGGATACATTGAAGTATGAAAGGAATGTCAGTTGCGCCAGATTACCGGGGAGCTTTCCTGAGAGCTGATTTTGGGAGAGATCCAACGATTCAAGAGCACTCAAATTCCCCAGAGAAGAGGGGATGAGGCCAGTGAGAGTGTTGTTGGAAAGATTAAGCACATGAAGCCCTCTTAGGTTCCCAATGATACCTGGGATCTCTCCGTGAAATCTGTTACTTGAGAAGTCTACGAGTCTCAGAAGATAAGGGGTCTTGACATACTTCAATTCACGACCTTTGCTAAAAACTGTAATTGGGTAATCAAAGTAATCATAGTAAATCCCTAAAGTGATCCTGTCTTGGATGTATATTTGCTCATTTGCATCAACAGATTTCATGGCATTCCAGTTCTCTAAGTAGTCGGAGGGCAAAATACTTGAAAAATCATTGCTAGATAAATCAATGATGGACAGCTCAGGAAACTCATGGCTACTTGCAGGCTTCCCAATTATGCCATGAAATGCATTGGACCGCAAAATGAGAACTCTTAATTGTTGAAGTGTTCCTAACCAAGATGGGAAGGTATCACTGATCTGATTATTTCCCAAATTAAGAAACACCAACCCAGAACAATTGGCAATTGATCTTGGTAGCTTCCCTTGTAGCTGATTATAACTCATGTCAATCGCTGCGAACTCCGTACTTCTGTTTGAACATATTTGAGGAATATCCCCGTGAAAAGAATTGTTCTGCAGTTTCAATATCTGAAGAGCTCTGAGATTCTCAAAACATTGGGGAATCATGCCATTCAGGTTGTTGCTAGACAAGTCAAGAACACGTAGGTCCCCCGCGTTGCAGAATGTTGCTGGAATTTCTCCTGCGTATTCATTGTTTGAAACAGAATAGACTACCATTGACGGCCCTGGAATTGGCAGTGATCCTCGTAGCATGTTAGAGCCGAGCTCTAAATAGATTAACCGAGGCCATGGAATAATGACCGGATTTTCTTCAAATCCAGTTAAGTGGTTGTGAGAGAGGTTGAGATACGACAAATTTTCTCTAGCTGAATTCCACATCCATTTTGGTATTTGGCCCTGAAGATTGTTATCAGCTAGATCCAGAAACACCAGTTTAGTGTATTTCAAAAATTCCGGAAACTCTGTTAAGTTGCATGAACCCAATCCTAGTACTTGAAGCTTTGGAGGAATAGCAGTAAATCCAGTTTTGATCTGCACAGATAACTTGTTTTGCGACAAAGAAAGTATGCGCAACTTTTCGAGCTTGGAAAACTCATCGACTTCAACATACCCACTCAAGTTATTATACTGGAGGCAAAAAGTTTCAAGATTTCTAAGCTCGTATAGCGACCTGGGAATTGTTCCTTGCAGATTGTTCAATGCTGCTTGTAAAACAGTTAATTGGGTCAACTGCCCAAGGCAAGATGGGATTTGACCAGTTATTTGATTTTGGTACAACCATAATTCTGAAAGTTGTGTCAGATTAGCCAAGCAACACGGGATTTCACCAGTTATTTGATTTTCGCTCAAGTCTAATACCACAAGTTGCTTCAGATTCGCCAAAAAACGTGGGAAATCTCCCCTTAAGTTGTTATACCCAAGGAACAAATTGGTAAGTCTGGTCAGCTTTCCAACCCAAGATAAGGAATCAGTAACTTGGCCACTGAAATTTCCCTGCTTCTTGAAAAAGTAGGAAAGACCAAGGAAATTGAGCTGGGTAAGGTTGGAAAGTGAAGATGGAACATGGGGATAAAAGGTACAGAATGCTATGTTCAACCAATTTAAGGCAGGAAGGTCTCCGATTGAAGCAGGTAGATGACCAGAGAAATTGGTTGACCGCAAATTTAGTATCTTCAAGGGACTGCTCTTGTTAAGCTCTTCAGGAAAGTAACCGGTTAGATTGCGGTTATAGGCCAAATCAAGTACTTGCAAGTTTGGTAGGTGGAAAATGCCTACCGGGAATTGGCCTTCCAAGTTACATACTTGAAGACGGAGAGATATGAGAGAGGACACATTCACCAACGTATTAGGCACTGTGGAGCCTATCTCTACCCAACTAAGATGAAGTTGTTTTATGTTGGTCAAGTTCTGAACCAGGCTTCCGAAGTTGGACATTTTGAGATGAGACTCATAACTAGAAGACAGATCAAGGGCAGACAGCTTGGATAGATATGAAATTTCTGATGGAATTTGGCCAGAAATTGAAGACATTGATAGGTTGAGATATGTTAGACTAATAAGATCATGGCCTAACCTGGATGGTATTTGAGAGTGGCTGAAGTTGTTGTCAGAGATGTCAAGCCTCTGCAACTGAACAAGTTGAAAGAGACTGCTATTGGAGTTGATGGAACCATGAAGATAGCTGCTGGCGAGGTCAAGGCCAATAACATGGCCAGAGTGGTGGTCGCATTCGACACCATCCCATGAACAACAGTTACTCCTTTGAGGATCTCCTTCTACCCTACCCCAGGATGCAACTTTCGGATAAGCAAAGGGATCTTGGGAAGCAGACTTGTCTATAGTGAAACTAGCTTTGAATTGCAACAAGGCAGAGCTTTCATCATCGTGGCAACGGGTGTGCGTTCGTACCAAAGAAAAACAGCATGCGGCATTAATGAGCAACAAGAGTATAATATAACGCATAGAAAAGAAGCCCCACCAGGATGATCCCATTCCCGTTCCCATGAAAAATTCTGTTTACTCAGTATGTGTATGTAGGTTTATGGGTTTCACATAACACAGAACTTAAAACTCTTTTATAGATAAAGTCTGATAAAGAACAGAGCTTCTACCATGAGGTGGGATGTTAAACTGGAAACCATAGTCTATACAGAAAATTTACAATGGCAAAGTCAGGTTGTTTTATCGGAATCAAATTTACTAACCACATAAAGTCAGGTGGTGATATCACCGCTGTAAATTCAGCCACCACGCGTTACTCTCACTCGCTAACTCTGGTTAAATGATTTTAATAATTATCTTTTTTTTTAATACATTTTTATCTCGCCACGTTTCTTCCATAAAGATCTCTTACTCTCTCGCTCACTCTCCTTCACTCTCTACTGTATTCTTCTTTATCATCTTTGTTATTGATGAGAATTTTCTTGAGTTCTACTCTTCCACAACCTCTTTGAGTTTATTGTAACATGAATTTTAAGAAACTGTCGTTGCTAATATGTTCTTTTTCTTTCTGGATTTCCAGATTTTGGATTGGTGCACGAGACCAAAAAGTATGTGTATGAAGAAGAAGAAGAAGAAGACGACGACGACTTCGAGTTTGGGTCGTTTCAGAAATCCGCCGATGAGGTCTTCTTGGGCGACAACACCCGGATCGGTCCGGTTTTTCCAGGTCTTCAACCGCAACCGTATAAGTCAACGGGATCTAAACGACACCGACGACGCCGTGCCGATGATGTCGTTGTCCACGTCCGCCGGTTTCGTCTCCTTCCCAGTGAATAGCAAGTCAACCGGAGAAGAAGATAAACCTGGATTTGCTTGATGGTGATCAATCCAAAAGAAAAAAGAAATCTTGATAAAAGCTCTACATTAATTACAGCAATATTAATAGAAAACTGTTCAATTTCAACAGATGTGAAAAGTCTGTGATGTCCAAACATCAATCTCCAGTTTGCTTTCCCTTTCATTGTTGAAATGTTTCGATGCAATTTCGGTTTGGGTTATCATCGAGAAAATCTTGTTGGAAGAATATAGTTTGAAACTTCTGAAATAATTTGCTTTACTCAAAATCGAATCCCAAAACTGAGATCTCTGCCTCTCTGATATGTTTCTGGGTTTGAATCGGGAAGGAAGAGGGACAATATTGCTCTTTTTATTTAATAGTTTGCAATTAGTGCCGCACCCACCGCGCATTGAGATTTTTCAAAAACACATTCATTTTTTCTAATTTTCTCTTTTGGTTTATGAAAAACTAAGTCAAGAATTTTGCAGTCAAACGACATTATCTTTTGATCTCGAGAGATTATTCAGAGCACCGCTGTGCACTTGCACCAATGTAAATGAATGGTTAGATTGCATTAAATACACTTTTTGTTTATTAAAAATAAAGTTGATAATAAATATCAAGGGTTGAGATTATTTTATAAGGGTTGGGTCACTTACACCGTCGGTGCATAGAATAATTTCCATTTGATCTCCAGTCAAGTTACGAAAACGACGAACTATATGGTACGTTGCAGTTGAAAATTTTAAGAATAATAATTCTTTTTATAGGGTAATTATTTGAATTTGCATATCTTAAATAATTTATAATATCAAATTGCACATCTTAAATGGTTTAGATTTTAGAATGTCAATTTGCATGTTCTCCGTTAATTTCGATACTTTTTATTCAAATTGGTTTCATGTGCTAGTTACATAATGGGTGTCTTTATCGTTTCAAGTCATACTCTTAAATTGACGTATATATCACTTACGTACATGATTAGTCCGTTCTTGAAGATAGTTCGTAATTAAACTGTTACAACACCAATTAAATTGGCTATGTCTACGAAACTTAGTCTACAAATTGACTCTCAAACCATAGAGGGGGGCAATCTTGGATTTGGTCCAACTAGGCCAATCATGCCAACCTCATATGACCTAGAATAGTCAGCCTAACATGCAAGACAAAGGCAGATTTGAGTCCTAATTTGGGCACATCAGTGTCGGCGTTGTCGACAAGATGAGATGCCGACTCTAAACAAGGAATGAGGATCTTCCTTTACGAGCATCTACATTTTCAACACGAGGAAGGCCTGGATGAAATTCAAAGAGGGGTGGCCAAAGAGAAATATAAAGATGTGGAGCCCATAGAGAAATTTGAGCTTTGGAAATTTTCTCTTCGGATGTGTGTCCAAAGAGAAAATTTGGGGGCATTGTGGGGGTAGTCAACAAATTTGACCCTACAATCAAGGCGATTAAAGAGAAGTACTGGCAGCAATAAATGCAACAATTAATGTAGCTGTAAATGCGACGATAAATGCGGCATTCAGTATGGCAATCATGACCACCAATAAATGACGGTTATTGCAGGAGTGAATACAGACGGCTTCAATGGTGGTGTGCCGCTCAAGTCACTGCGACTTGCTGTGCGAGTTTACTTGGATTTGGTCCAACTAGGCCAATCATGCCAACCCCATATGACCTAGAATAGTCAGCCTAACATGCAAGACAAAGGCAGATTTGAGTCCTAATTTGGGCACATCAGTGTCGGCGTTGTCGACGAGATGAGATGCCGACTCTAAACAAGGAATGAGGATCTTCCTTTACGAGTATCTACATTTTCAACACGAGGAAGGCCTGGATAAAATTCAAAGAGGGGTGGCCAATTTGAGCTTTGGAAATTTTCTCTTCGGATGGGTGTCCAAATAGAAAATTTGGGGGCATTGTGGGGGTGGTCAACAAATTTGACCCTACAATCAAGGCGATTAAAGAGAAGTACTGGCAGCAATAAATGCAACAATTAATGTAGCTGTAAATGCGACGATAAATGCGGTATTCAGTATGGCAATCATGGCCACCAATAAATGACGGTTATTGCAGAGGGGGGGATACTTGGATTTGGTCCAACTAGGCCAATCATGCCAACCTCATATGACCTAGAATAGTCAGCCTAATCATGCAAGACAAAGGCAGATTTGAGTCCTAATTTGGGCACGTCAGTGTCGGCGTTGTCGACGAGATGAGATGCCAACTCTAAACAAGGAATGAGGATCTTCCTTTACGAGCATCTACATTTTCAACACGAGGAAGGCCTGGGTGAAATTCAAAGAGGGGCCAAAGAGAAATATAAAGATGTGGAGCCCATGGAGAAATTTGAGCTTTGGAAATTTTCTCTTCGGATGGGTGTCCAAAGAGAAAATTTGGGGGCATTGTGGGGGTGGTCAACAAATTTGACCCTACAATCAAGGCAATTAAAGAGAAGTACTGGCAGCAATAAATGCAACAATTAATGTAGCTGTAAATGCGACGATAAATGCGGCATTCAGTATGACAATCATGGCCACCAATAAATTACGGTTATTGCAGGAGTGAATACGGACGACTTTAATGGTGGTGTGACGCTCAAGTCACTGTGACTTGCTGTGCGAGTTTTACTTGCAGCCCACGCTGAAGTACACCTATAAATAGGCTGCTCGACATCAAGGTAAAGCATCGAATTCCAATTCTCTCTACTCCATTACTAAGAAACGTACTGACTTAGGCATCGAAGAGTTTTCTGTAAGTACCCCCCCCTCCTCGAGCCGATGGTCAAGCTTTGAGTCAACGCTCGAGGGAAGCTTCTCGGTTGTTCCCAGTCAGCTCCCGCTCCAGTCCGCATTAATTGTTGGGTCAAATTCGTCATCAGAATTTTTCATCTCCAACAGATATCAAGACGAATTAATCTATAGCTTTTCTTGATCCTAAATTAAAGTTATAAATCAAAAGTTATGATCCGTCAAAATTTTAGAGAGAGCTAGATAGAGAAAATGTAGAGAGAGAATGTTAAAGAGAGAAACACTCTCGGAAATTATGAAGGAGAGAAGCTTTTGTTCAACTTATTTATAAGGTAAGGTAACCAATCAGAAGATGAAAGTGTCAAAATCTAAACCTTCCACCAACAAACTAGTGCCACTATTCAACCCCTTCAAATAAACTTTGAAAATAGCTCGGAAATCCGAAAAATTCACCAATAAATACTGCAAACTTGTAACAATCTCTACTATCCACTTCCAACCACAAAAGTAAAATATGAACAACTTTAAAATTTGAGATCTCACAAATAAATACTTGCTACAAAATGAAAAAAAATTGACAAATGAAGTTCAATTCGGTTTTAATTTTTGTTTTTATAAAACCACCACACCCTACCCTTAATGGGTCTGGAACACATAACCTCCCATAAACATATCTTGAAAATATCTTAATTGTGAAAATATTAGTTTTTTTTTTTAGAAAAATATCATGTCGATATATATTAATACTCAGGCCAGAAAGAACCATTACATATACTCCCTCTACCATCTCTGGGTAGTTAAAGAGTTTGTGGAAAACCACAACGATACATAGATTAGGTCCGATCATTTGACGGTACACATGCTCACTTATTTAAGCAAGCCTACAGATTATGAAATAACATAGTAAATAAGCAAGCCTAAAGATAAAACTTATAGTAACCTAAAAACAAAGGAAATAGAGTTCCCTAATCAAAGGGAATTATTGAAAAAAGACATAACTACAGCCCAAAATAGAAGCTCAACAGCCTTAAGAAAGAAGCCCAACTCAGGCCCAAACAAAGAATGGCTTAACCCAAGCCCACAGACCATCTGCAGCCTCACTGGTCGACCACTTCAACAGACGCCAGACGCCGCCGCCGCGAACCGACGCCAGCCCTCACCTCTGCCACCTAACGCCAGATCTCGCCACCTCAATTCACCTCCCGACCTTGCTGCCTCAAACGACGGCGAAACTCAACCAAGCCACGCCGAAACCAGTTCGATCCAGCACGCCGCCGCCACCGTCCCACCCCACCATCAAGTCCCCGATCATGGAGATGCTTCAACGCGATCTGCGTTGTACCGCCGCCCACCGAGCCTGCCGACCCGCGTCTGCTGCTTGTCGCCAAATCCATCACATCCAAAGCCCGAGTCAAAACCCCTCTCCAAGCAGCTCTAAAGCCTCTAGTATTTTAGTTCCCATCCGGCAGCAGCCTCTAGCAGGAGAGGCAAGCCACCGCTGCCCATGAACGCCACCGGACAAGAAGAAATTTTGCAAACCCTAGACCAAGAACCGGTTAGGTTTCTTTTGGTTAAAGAGATAGTCTTATGAATGAATAAAATACTTACTTAGTGATAATAATTCTTTGTGAAAATATTAGTTGTTTAAAGTTTTCTAATATGTATTATGAATTTTATGTGTTATTTCTTTTATGTATTTCATCAATTAATAATATTTTTGTGCTATAATTTTTATTTTTTATTCTATAAATTATTAGTTTATATATTTGTTAGGTTTTAAATAATTTCTAAAAAAATTATTATCTTATGCATTTAGCGAGGTTATTATTTTAGTATACTGGCTCGACGCAGAATTCGAGAAATTTATTATTTAATCAAGGTTATTAATTTATCAAATATTTATATATCGACATTTTACTGTAACGTCATGTTGCTAGAGATTGAGTGATTTAACAAAAATATTTTTTGTATCTAAATTTACATAAATGATCTATTTATGAATATCTAAACATCTAACGGTTGATTTATGAAAATATATAAAAAAAATGAGTCTCACAACTATTAGTTAGAAAGTATTCATGAAATCTTCATTAGAAGCTATTC
Source organism: Rosa multiflora (assembly GCA_002564525.1). NCBI lineage: Eukaryota > Viridiplantae > Streptophyta > Magnoliopsida > Rosales > Rosaceae > Rosa > Rosa multiflora. The sequence goes on along the minus strand of BDJD01002410.1, from coordinate 8,150 downwards.
TTAGTGATCATCTTCTAAAAAAAAAAATAATAATAAAAAAGGTAAAAAAGAATTCTATAGTAAAAAACTAAAATCTTTAGTATTAGGATAAGTGGGTGAAATTTGAGGTTTCTCCAAGTGAAGAAGGAAAACTTTTTTTTTTTTTAGGGTAAAAAATTACTTAACTGACCTAGCGCTCTGCTAGGGTTTAAGAATCCTCTTCCTCAAGGCCGCGACTTCTCAAATTCTCGCAGTTGCTCGTCAATAGCGGTTATGGCAGATTTTGGTCTGCTTATTCTCTTCCTCGTTGCGCTAGGTAGTGTTGATGCTGTGTTGATGTCGGGGGTTGGGAGCACTGTTGGATCTGCGTCCAAGCTCGAAGGTGAAGTGCAAGATGCGGCCTCGTTTGCGGGGATGACATCTAGGTGGCGAATGAGTGGTGATCCGGTCTTGGGTTGGTCAAGATCGGATCGGAAGGGTAGATTCCAATGGGTCCAAGGGACGATGGTGCATCTACTATAAGTGTTGATATTTGGTGTGCCGCCATCGTGGAAAGTGTGCTGCTTTGCTTGGACTCGGGGACTGCTGCTTTGGATGGCGGTGCTCTTGGGTATAATGGCTGTAAGTGTGGTGGCAAGGGCGGCTGTCAAATTGTATTGACTACCGGAGGTAAGGACGACCTTGCTTTCCTCGAGCCTGGACCCTTCATTGGCGGGGATGATAGCTTGGTTCTACTCGACGGTGGCTGGTACAACGGCGGGATGTACTACATCGGTGGTGGTGGCGGCGGCTTGCAAATCGGAGATGATGGTAGGCTGGAACAGGGGGGTGGAGTCTCTGGGGTATCCTTAGCAATCTCTGTTTGGGCCCTCTGGGCTTCATTCTGGTGTCTGAGCATTTCTTGTTGGGCTTGGGTGGGTTGGGCCCTCAGCTTTAATGACTGGGCTGACTTTATCAAGGGAGTGGAAGGTGGTTTGTCATCTTTTGCTCCTATTTTTGCTTAAGTTTATCTAGGTCGCAAAAACCAGAGCCTTAATTGGTTCAATTTTATGTGTGCTTCGAGGTTTCTTGATTTTTGTTAGAATAAAGGTGAGCGGATTTCCTAAAAGGTGGGTGTACCGGAGATTTTTGGGATTTTATTATTCTAGAATAGAGATTTCAGGAGGTTCTGAGAAACGATTCTTTCTGTCAACCGTGTTTCATTTTTGTACTGCTTGCTGAATTTGATGAAATGGCTACCTATTTCGATCAAAAAAAGAATTCTTCTTGTTCTGTAGAGTTCAGTTAAGTCTGCACTCTTTCACCACAGAAGGATGACACAAATAACTCACTGAGAAGCCATAAACCCATTTCAACCATTGAATTGAACAAACCCTAAAACCCTAAACCCTCAAATTAACACCCCCAAAATGATAAGCATCATGCTCCGACGGACACCCTCGATGGCGCGCAACGCGCCACCTCGCCGCCATCGAAACCCTCCTCATAAACCGCCTCTCCTTCCCTCCAACGCCGTCATCCGGCCAACTGATTCCGACCACAGGTGACGTCGGCGTCGGCGGTGAGGCTAAGACCTCCCACGGGTTTCAAGTTAGGAACTTCCAATCGAAATTGGTGCCTTTGAATTATCGTGCATCGCCAACTTTGTTGAGCACCGCCCAGTTCGCCGTGGAGGACGGCCAGTCCGACGAGTCGTCTAAAAAGAGCGGCGACGATGGCCTCGAGATTGATCAGGAGATTGTATCTGCTTTGGCCAAGAAGGGGATCACTAAGCCTTTTCCCATTCAGGTAATTTTGATCATTTCCCCAATTTTATGTGATCTGTTATGTTTATGAGAGCATGATTGGGAAGTAAGAAAATGTTTAAATTTCGAAACTTTTTTCGGAATATTGATGTGTTGTATTGGGGATTTTGTGATGTATAGAGAGATGTGTTGGAACCAGCAATGCAAGGGCGTGATATGATTGGTCGTGCTAGAACTGGAACGGGGAAAACTCTTGCATTTGGGATTCCCATATTGGATAAAATCATTCAATTCAATGCCAAACATGGGTTTGTTTCTTCAATCACACTCCATTTGTTAGATTAGTGGTGGATTTTGTAATTGGGTTTAACTTGATGTTTTGTTATAAAGGCGTGGGAGGAATCCTTTGGCTTTGGTGTTGGCTCCGACGAGAGAACTTGCAAAGCAAGTTGACAAGGACTTCTATGAGGCAGCACCGAGTTTGAATACGATTTGTGTTTGTGGTGGTACACCCATTGGAAGGCAGATGGGCCAGCTTGACCATGGTGTTGATGTGGCGGTTGGCACACCTGGTCGTGTTATTGATCTCCTTAAGGGGGGTGCTTTGAATCTATCGGAAGTTCAGTTTGTTGTTCTTGATGAAGCTGATCAGATGCTTCAAGTGGGATTTCAGGAGGATGTGGAGATAATCTTGGAGAGGTTACTAAAGAAACGTCAGACGTTGATGTTCTCTGCAACAATGCCTATGTGGATCAAAAATCTCACTAGGAATTACCTAAAGGATCCAGCAGTTATCGATCTTGTAAGTATGCATTTTTGTTGTAGTCTGTTCGTAGTATATATATATTATATATTTTTATATATTTTTTTTTTCCTTAAAAAGATACTAAATTTTATAGGTAGCAAATGTTTTGGTGAGATTTTAATTTAAAAATTTAGTGGAACAGGAGAAATCTGCTATATTATGTTTTGGCTTTGGAGTGAATTTGTAGGATTTATAGGATATACTTTTTCCATGTATTTTAGTGCAAGAAAATTAACAACTTGCATGTGCTTTAGGTTGGGGAGTCTGATCAGAAATTGGCAGATGGAATTTCCCTATACTCGATTGCTGCAGATTCATATGGAAAAGCATCAATTATTGGACCACTGATAACAGTAAGCATTTATAACTTCCTTATTTTCTGCTTTGTTTCAAGCATGACTGCTGTTATTAATATTTTTTAATATTTTTTTTCCCTTGTAAAATTTGATTTCAGTTTTTCTATTTGCATATGTTTGAGAAAGTTCATCAATTCTTGGTCGTACGCTTCCCTGTGATCTATTTGCTGGAGATCTTTCCTGTGAGCTGGTTTGGGAGAGGTCCAAGGACTCAGAGAAGTCAAGTTCCCTAATGATGAGGGGATGAGACCAGTGCTACTTCTTTCTTCTCCCAACAATGAAACAGGGAGAAGTCATATCATGGGAGTTGATGGAGCAGTACAAGTATTAAAAGCAATGTTAACTGAAAGACCTATTGTTATGTCTAGGTTAATATAGCAGTTAGGCAGCTCATGTTATTTGATTGGTATCACTGATCTGATTATTTCCCAAATTAAGAACCATCAACTGAGCACAATTGGCAATTGATCTTGGGAGCTTCCCTTGTAGCTGATTAAAACTCAAGTCAATCGCTTCTAAGTCGAAACATCTGTTCGAACCTATTCGAGGAATACCCCCATGAAAAGAATTGTTCTGCAGTTTCAATATCTCAAGATCGCTGAGATTCTCAAAACATTGGGGAATCATGCCATTCAGGTTGTTGTTAGACAAATCAAGAACATTTAGGGTCCCCGTGTTGCAGAATGTTGCTGGAATTTCTCCTGCGTATTCATTGTTTGAAACAGAAGACTTCCATTGACGGCCCTGGAATTGGCAATGATCCTTGTAACATGTTTGAGTCGAGCACTAAAGACTTTAACCGAGGCCATGGGATGATGACTTGATTTTCTTCAAATCCAGTGAAGTGGTTGTGGGAGAGGTTGAGAAACCTCAAAGTTTCACGAGCTGAATTCCATATCCATTTTGGTATTTGGCCCTGAAGAATGTTATCAGCTAGATCAAGATCCACCAGTTTACTAGTGTATTTCAGAAATTCCGGAAACTCTGTTAAGTTGCATGAACCCAATCCTAGTACTAGAAGCTTTGGAGGAATAGCACTAAATCCAGTTTTCATCTGCACAGATAACTTGTTATGCGACAAAGAAAGTCCTCTCAACTTTTCGAGCTTGGAAAACTCATCGAATTCAACATACCCACTCAAGTTATTTGAGTAGAGGTATATATGTTCAAGATTTCTAAGCTCGAATAGTGACCTGGGAATTGTTCCTTGCAGATTGTTCAATGCTGCGTCTAATAAAGTTAAATGGGTCAACTGCCCAAGGCAAGATGGGATTTGACCAGTTATTTGATTGTAGCCCAAGTCTAATTCTGAAAGCTGTTTCAGATTGGCCAAAAAACATGGGACTTCACCAGCTATTTGATTAAGGCGCAAGTGTAATTTTGAAAGTTGTGTCAGATTAGCCAGAGAAGATGGGATTTCACCAATTTGATTTTTGTTCAAGTCTAATTCCACAAGTTGCGTCAGATAGCCAAAAAACATGGGAAATCTCCCCTTAAGTTGGTATCAACAAGGGACAAATAGTTAAGTTTGGTCAACTTTCCAATCCAAGACCAGGAATCAGTAACTTGGCCACTGAAAGTTTCATTGTTGGGAAAAGAGGAAAGATCAAGGAAATTGAGCTGGGTAAGGTTGGAAAGTGAAGATGGATCATGGGGATAAAAGATACAGTATCCTATGTTCAACAAATTTAAGGCACGAAGGTCTCCGATTGAAGCAGGTAGATGACCAGAGAAATTGTTGTCAAAAAAATTCAGCATCTTCAGGGGACTGCTCTTGTTGAGCTCATCAGGAAAGTAACTGTTTAGATACTCGTTAGAGGCCAAATCAAGTACTTGCTAGTTTGTTAGGTGGAAAATGCCTACTGGGAATTGCCCTTCCAAGTTACATACTTGAAGACGGAGAGATATGAGAGAGGACACATTCACCAACGTATTAGGCACTGTGGAGCCTATCTCTGCCCAACTAAGATGAAGTTGTTTTATGTTGGTCAAGTTCTGAACTAGGCTTCCGAAGTTGGACATTTTAAGATGAGACTCATAACTAGAAGACAGATCAAGGGCAGACAGCTTGGATAGATATGAAATTTCTGATGGAATTTGGCCAGAAAATGAAGATATTGAAAGGTTAATTGAGATATGTTAGACTGGTAAGATCATGGCCTAACCTGGATGGTATTTGAGAGTAGCTGATGTTGTCAGAGAGGAGGTCAAGCCTCTGCAACTGAACAAGTTGAAAAAGACTGCTATTGGAGTTGATGGAACCATGAAGATAGCTGCTGGCGAGATCAAGGCCAATAACATGGCCAGAGTCGTGGTTGCATTCAACACCATCCCATGAACAACAGTTACTCCTTTGAGGATCTCCTTCTAGCCTACCCCAATATGCAACTTTCGGATAAGCATAGGGATCTTGGGAAGCAGACTTGTCTATATTGAAACTAGCTTTGAATTGCAACAAGGCAGAGCGCTCATCATCGTGGCAAAATGCCTGGGTTTGTACAAAAGAAAAACAGCATGCAACATTAATGAGCAACAAGAGTATAATATAACGCACAGAAAAGAAGCCCCACCAGGATGATCACATTCTCGTTCCCATGAAAAATTCTGTTTTCTTTGTATATGTGTATGTAGGTTTGTTGGTTTCACGTCACAGAGAACTTAAGACTCTCTTATAGACAAAGAACAGAGCATGAGGTGGGATGTTGAACTAGAAACCAAAGTCTACAGGAAATTTACAATGGCTAAGTCAAGTCGTTTTGTAATATATTTATATGATGATGGGCCTCACCTAATATGACAGAGTTGGAATGTAATTAGATTCTAAACCACTTTTACTTCTTGTTAATGTCGTGTCTTGGCATGGAGCTCTTTAACAAATGTGCATGGTGTCTTGCCGCTACTGTCCTTTTGTTTGGTTTCTTTCGAACTGCATGTTCAGTTTTTATGTCGTTCTTGCGCTAGTTTCTACTAGTTTGGTTGTTGCTTCTTTTGTTTATATATATTTCATTTACTAATTCATTCTTTTTTTTTTTTTTTGAAAGGCAGACGACAAACTATATTAAGTGAAAATTGAGGATTACATGGAGTGATGCATAAAACATCAAAAGAAAGCAAGAAAACGTAACGAGATGCACAAACGCATCTGTAATGAAGCAAAAACAATAAAGCATAATTAGATGCACAATCGCATCAAGAAGAAGAGGTAACCAGATAACCATGTGACTTGATGCCGTAAGGCATTGCTGCACTGCATATGTCACTGAAGCAGTGTAAATAGGAGAGTAACCGTAACTGTAACCGATGATATGACCACCTAGGAGAGGCGATTCACTCACCAAGAGATCGAAAGCGACCAAGGGTGTCAGAACCTCGGATTTAGGCAGACGAACTCTTAAGAACCAGAACAAATACCAAATCAACATGAACAGCTGTCTCGGATCCAAGATCAGGATTTGAATGCGGCCCGGGTCCCAAATACGGATCCAAATCCGGCCCGAATCCAAAATCAAACCTGACGGGTCATACATGACCAAAGCCCAAGCCCACCTTAAACTAATTCATTCTCATTGTCAAGTCAATAATCTAATGCTATTCATATAAGTAGTGTTTTCTTTCAGTTAAAAAATGCAAGTTTTGTATGTTTTATATTGGGTCCTTCTGTTGTAATTCTCACCAACTTAAATAAAAACATTTGATTTGGTTTCTTTTATGTGCTTTTTTTTTTCTATTTGAAATTATCCATATAAATTAAAAGGAAGTTTGAGACGAACTATCATGACATCAGTCTAAAAAGAAGTTTGTAATTCATGATATAATTCTATAAAGTAATCGCAGTATGATGCAGTGAAATTTTTACCTGATTAGGACAGGTTCAATGGCCATTATTTTTCACACATTCTTATTTTTTACTTGTACTCATCACTTTTGTTTTTGGTTTTTGTTTTGGGAGTTATCATTCCATTCTTCAATGAATGAACAGTGTGATGTATGGGATAACTGACAAAAAAGATGAGTTTAGTTTCTGTGATGAAGAGATGGATGGGAAAGAAGATAATTTCAAAATTTCTGAAAAATTAGAAAAAGAAAGAAGAAGTTAATTTCAAAAAAGAAGAAAAATAATTAAGTTGTTAATTGTAACCGTTGATCTTCACCATTGAAAGTCTTAAAATCTAATGGTTATAACACACTGTAAAAAAACTCCGTAAAACATAGTGGCCATTGAACCCGTGTCGGTGAAAAAGGAATATAGAAAAATAGAGTTCAGTTCACTCTTCACTCTTTCACCGCAGAAGGATGGCACAAGTAACTCACTGAGAAACCATATACCCATTTCAACCATTGAATTGAACAGACCCTAAAACCCTAAACCCCCAAATTACACCTTCCAAAATGATGAGCATCATGCTCCGACGGACACCCTCGATGGCGCGCAACCTCGCCGCCATCGAAACCCTCCTCATAAACCGCCTCTCCTTACCGCCAACGCCGTCATCCGGCCAAGTGATTCCGGCCTCAGGCGACGTCGTCGGCGAGGCCAAGACCTCCCACGGGTTGCAAGTTAGGAACTTTCAATCGAAATCGGTGCCGTTGAATTATCGCGCATCGCCGACTTTGTTGAGCGCCGCCCAGTTCGCAGTTGAGGATGGCCAATACGACGAGTCGTCTAAAAAGAGCGGCGACGATGGCCTCGAGATTTCGAAGCTAGGGATTGATCACGAGATTGTATCTGCTTTGGCCAAGAAGGGGATCACTAAGCTTTTTCCCATTCAGGTAATTTTGATCATTTCCCCAATTTTTATGTGCTCTGTTATGTTTATGAGAGAATGATTGGAAAGTAAGAAAATGTTTTTAATTTCAAAACTTTATTCGGAATATTGATGTGTTGTATTGGGGATTTTTTGATGTATAGAGAGCTGTGTTGGAACCAGCAATGCAAGGGCGTGATATGATTGGTCGTGCTAGAACTGGAACAGGGAAAACTCTTGCATTTGGGATTCCCATTTTGGATAAAATCATTCAATTCAATGCCAAACATGGGTTTGTTTCTTGAATCACACTCCTCTGTTAGATTAGTAGTATTGTGGATTTTCCTATTGGGTTTAACTTGATGATTTATTATACAGCCGTGGGAGGAATCCTTTGGCTTTGGTGTTGGCTCCGACAAGAGAACTTGCAAAGCAAGTGGACAAGGAATTCTATGAGGCAGCACCGAGTTTGGATACGATTTGTGTGTATGGTGGTACACCCATTGGAAGGCAGATGGGC